>JABASC010004415.1:0-11929 GCA_019776185.1 Plutomurus gul | reverse complement strand
ATGTTGTAAATGTTGGTATTATGTACCATGACAAGAATTACAACATAGGTAAGTGATGAGATGAGCCTCAAGGATTCATTATAAGCAAAACAAATTCTGATTTCTTCAATGACTTACTAATAAAAATCACGAGTAACATTCATGGAAATTTTATTCCTTGTGAATAATATTTCATGGTTAGCTGTGGACTGACTCACCACATGTACGCAGAGTAAACGCGTGTCGTAAGATAGTATCTACCGATACACATAGTGTATGTGTGAGCGAAAGCATTGCAGACCCTACTATTGCAGCTACGAACGTATTCCGCTTATATATTTGTACGGTTCGGATCTGTAGACCGACAAGGAACGGCTGTGGAGAAAGGTGGAGTCACTCGAAGTGAAATTCAAATAAGCTTTCACTATTCTGCACACTGGAAGTAATTGAACTTCTTAAGTTTTAACGTCAACTTTGGTGAAAGATTGTGTCGATTGAGTGCCCCGTACAGAGTCGACTATTTGATGACGTGAGTCACACAGCTGCAACACAAAGAGAAAGCAGTTAACGGCGTACTCATAGTTCGGTTCGGTTTTTTGGACGTTTGGGCGTGCGAGTTTGAAGGCGACGACGGTGAAAAGTATTGCAGTGTTCTACGACTACCGCTGCCAGTATGTTTTTCTCAGGACTTGAGAACATCCCGTCACATAGTTCGCATCTGTCGGTAGACTCCGAATCGTGTCGGCACTACGTTCGTAAGTTCGGAGCGAAAGCTAAATCTTGCCACCAACTTTAGCTCACTATTAACCACCACATTAGTCACTTACATTCAACTTTAAAGGAAGAAAGTCAGAAAGAAACAAAAATAGTACGAGGCATGCCAAGGATTGCAGTGCAGTCTCTAGCACCACCAACTCGGTAATTAGAGTTGTGCACTGTGAACGCATTACACATTCGATTGTGTACAACATTTACCTGTATCCTAAATGTACAACCATACAGTGAACACTAACAAAGCACACCAACAATAATTCTGTTCTCCCTCACATTACTACTAAAAGTTACAATGTAGTTTACGTAATAAAAAATATAAAAAGGGCAAAATAAATATAAAAGTGACTATTAGTAACGTAAAAGTTTATTACAGAATTGTGAAAAGTGTGGTGAAAGAAACCGTTCGTGTTTAGCATTTTAGAATAGATTCCCAAAACAAGTACTAACTACTACACGTTTGCAAAAGGAAAAAAACCATGAACGAAATTGCTACTATTTATCATTAATATTTAATCTTAAGCTAGAAGAATATACTAAAAATAGATTTAAAGTGCCGATGCAGCGTGGACTAGAGCACTTGTCTTTCAGTTCCGTTTTAATTTCATTTTCATCACTGTCGGAGCAAACAAACAATGACTCCTGCTTCTGTCATTCATCAAAACTTCAATTGTCATCTAAATCATCGATTCGACCTCCTTTAGTAGCATCAGCATTATTGATGAGCACCTCATTGATTTGCCATGGTGCTAATAATGCGATTAACCTCGTGCTTTTGCCCAACAATTGGTGCTGAAGCAAAAACGTTTTCTCGTGCCACTAGTAATTACCAACACGACGACGACGTTAGTTTAGCGTTCGCATTCAACCACATCATTTGTCGACAATACTACTACTACATAACTAATCTGCGGTTATCACAGCTTGCCTCTGCATCCTTTTTCCAATCTCTCTACCCATCATCCAGTGTACTAATAATAATAAACAGTTGCTCCTCTACCTTACTCTCACCGATCGTGTACTTACTAGGAATAGTTGTATTGTCTCATTGTGTAATCATTAGTAGTTTAAAATGCAATAATAATACGACGATTTCAAGTGCTTCAACGGGCAATAAATTTAAAGACATCACGTATAAATCTCATAAAAAAGACTCGATTGTCTCTTCAATCCATTCAAGTGCTTATCTACTACTACACGTAAGCAACAAACTGTACTATAGAGGAACCAGAAGCGAGTTATGTTATGTGAACACCCTATTGGGTTTCTCTACCTACGTTTCTTCCGGTGAATCTGTAAGCCAAAGTGTAGACGAACCTGCACTAAAGAATGTCTTTACTTAGTGTTACAGGTAAGATCCATACTTTGTGCTAAGACTCTTTCATGACTACCACATAATCTCTTCTGTTAAGTTCTTGGAGCTTCACACAGCAAATTAATTCTGTAAATCCACCAAGACTCACATTTTTAAATTGATATTAACCACTTACTTTCTATTTCTTTATCTATCTTACTGATTCTTACTGTGAATACTGCATGCGTCATTGCATTTACTTATTTGTATGCAATTGATAGTATGAGATTTGTCTGCACAAGTATCAAGCTGACCGATCAATTGCATTTAAAATTCGGTTTAAATTTTTAGTAATTTTTTTTTACAAATATAACTTTCAACATGATCTATCATTCTTTTTCATACCCAGCATATTGATTGACGTTTGTGCTTGATAGTTATTGAGGACACTTTTATGTGATCAATCACATAAAGCACCAATTTGGTGCAATTATTTATTTACACCTATGTTAACAACAAAAGTTACGTTCGTAAATAAAATCCATCAGGCTAAATGATGCGAAATCCAAACCGTTCTTACCATTAAGCATATAACGTGAAATACGAATTTGTTGATTGTGTTTGAGTTTGAGTTTGACTACAATTGTATTTAAGTGAATTGTTTGTTTGTACATGTGCGGATATTAATATTTTTATTGACATTTTTTACAGTCAAGAAAGCGCGTTTTGTCGGAGCTCAAGGTAAGCAAGCTTCGTTCCGAAATCTGTATATATATATTTGATATTTGTTTAGCTTAGGGGGTTGTGCAGATAGTTAACTACAAAGTTAACAGAAGGCAGAGTCCACGGTGTACATTTAGAAGATACAGATATTAAATTTCACTGTCCCAAGTTCCAAATATAACCTGTCAATGACACGAGTGTCTTTCATCCTAGATTGACGGTGCTACAAAAATAGCACACACAACACAATAATACATGGTAGAAAGAAAAAGTTAATACTTACGCAAGTCAAGTTAGATCTTAATAGATTCGTTTCTTTACTAGGACGTCAATCGTGTGTCAACTCAATTTACCTGCCCCTTTCTTTTGTACGACCAGCTTTTGTTTGAGTTGGATGCTTTCTCTTTAACTTTGCTCCGATTCTGTCTTATTTTTCAATTTGCTTGATATTGTTGGGTCAAGACTACAAGACTACGAGGCAGACAGGAGCTGAGCGTCCTATGTTTGCAGATGAAACACTTAGATAGTATCTATGTACACACCAACTTTTATACAAATACTATTTACATAGGAAGAATAATTCAGAGAATTGCTTTCCGTGGTAAGCAAACATTCTCTGTTATCATTTCATCGTGTTATCGCACAAGATTTTTTGTTTGGTAATTAGTTTTTTAAAAATAGTTACTACAGACTTCTTGAGTATTCACAAATGGGGCAAACTTTAAGTACTTTAGTTTTACACAATACTATTTACATTTAAACTCAATGCAGAGTTAACCCTTGAATAAAAGAAAGCACTTCGAACCTGGAATCTTTTAATCAACCGTTGTAAGTAGTTTCTCGAATCTTGAGGAAGGTGGTTGATGGATCACCATATAAATATACTCACCCAAGGAATTTAAGTACATATGTGTAGTAGTTAAAAGCACAAGTCCGTATAATCCAATACAGCACTGTCAACAATCTTATTATTTCTCATTCTAATTTCCTTTTTGATTGGGTTGTTCACAATGAAAACGATTAATACTTTAAGTGTTTTCTATCGTGGTTTACCATCGAACTGACTGCGCATCACATTCTCAAAATATTTATTTACATTGGGGGTCTCAAATTATTCTGTATAAAGATTGCAGTTCAAAATGTGTAGCCCGGAATAGGCAAGATGATTTCATTAGACGTAGCGCACAAAAATGTTACACTAAAACGTCTACTGTCATCTGGGATCGATGTACTGATAAATCCTGATCGAATCCAGTGAATCGGACATTTCCCCAGAAGTCAGCCGTATGTATTTCCAAATAAGCTCACATTTTTTACTTTACATCTTGTGTAACTTTCCGTTTTCTCCTTACGTGCTAAAGTGAAATTCAATTAATTGTAAATACAAAGTAAACAGGTATGGGAAATCGTAACAGCTAACCTTGTTTTCGTTTAAGTAGTTTGGATTTCATTCCACCTCAATTTTGTTACACAACTTCTACTTCTACTGCTACGTTGTAACACTGTTGTAAAATACAACCTAGTGTTGTTAATAGTTACCTCTCCTCTTATGTGCAACAGAAGCATGATTTTGAAATTGTCATCTAGTACACGCTAAACATTTGTGCAGTGAGGTTAGTTACTATGACAACGGCCGCTAACTTACGTGTATATCACACACCGAAACATCTGATACACATCCAACTCTTGGATGACATTTTTTGACAGTGGCTCTGTTGCATTACCCGATAAGAGGAGAGTTAACTATTAACAACACTGATACAACCAGTGTAATAATCAGAGGGAAATGAGTTTATTAATTAATTTATACTGTGTTTAATTTAGATTTCTACAATCACATTTCTAACCACTTGGGGTCTGATTCTGTAAATTTTAGTACGACTTGTCGTTTTTTAATTTTTTATGATTTATACTTGGTAGAATTTTAAACCACCTCAGAAAGCGACACTTGTCTACACATCTAGCATGTAATTTGGGTTGTGGAAGTGCTGTCATTTCAATTCTTTGTTCCCCTTTTTACCATTGGAAATTCATTTGTATGAAATTACGACATTTGTATATTTAATGAATTACTGTTTTATTGAAAATTTATTGAAAACAAGGAAAGCTGTTAAAACTTAAAACCCTAACAAACATGTGTCAGAAAATCAGCAATTAACACAAAATTCGAAATCTTAATTGCATATTTTGAAAGGAAATCAGTAACCAAACGGCCGTCAGCCAATTGGTATAGTGTCTTAATTGGCTTTAATTTCTTTTGCTTTGAATTTCCATCTATCATTTGCACTTCCATCTTTTCAAGTTTTACAGCACACAAAATGACGTGATATTGTATTTGGAGTACATGGTGCATTTCACTTTAAGACTATGACAATCTGGGAAACTGCATAACGCTTCCCAAATTAAAAGGAAATGGACCATAATTATTATGACCCGTCTTTCGTAGATTGATCCTAAACAAAAAGTGCAACTTAGAATAATTTAGAGAGAATCATATACATATTTAAGCATCACTCGAAGGGGTAAGCAAATTCGAATATTTCATGTAACGATTGAATGAGATCCCATAATCTTCTATGTATTCCAGCAATTAGGGCAACCAACTGCAATTATCAACTGTACAGAAGCACTATTGCAGGCTGTAGGTTCATATTCAAAAGTTGGTTTGCAGAAAAGGAATGAATTAGTTAGTTACAAAATTGACATTTGTTCAGAAATTTTGAATGGTTAGAGAATGAAAAGGCTTGAAAAGATTTAATATAAAATGTGTGACTAATATTGATTTTTTTTCTCTCTTTTTCGACTGTCCAGCAGCCGTTCAATGGAATTCGTATGCTACACTCAAGTTGCAAAACGTCAAGTCGACAACAGTAACTGTTAAGGGTACGAATCCGAGTTGGGAACAAGACTTTCTATTGTAAGAACTGAATCTTTTTACCACTTACTTTTCTTATTTTTTACCCATGTTTCCTCCTATTCTTCTCCTATCGTTGCCCCACATAAAATATAGCTTACGCGGCCTAGACACGGCATAAGTATATCTGAACTACTTCAAGTAGGCCGATGATAGTCTCTACAGGTTTCCTTTTTATGTACTGCATTCTACATTCGGCATTTAAAGAGTTACACACACACTGTAGTTCTGTGGTCTCTTTTAAAGAAGCCATTTATAAGTACAGCATCAGTCGTGCATTTGTGTATGCTCACATTACAATAATGGAAAAAGTACAGGGACAAGGTATACCAATCGTATACCTTCAACCTTCACGTATGGCGCTTTATTTTTGTGTATTATCTTTATAGGCTTCTCATTCAGCATTGGTTTTGTTAGTCTGGTTCGTTTTCTTCTCTTTGCCAATTCAATTGAAAATCCTTTCCTCTCTCTCTGTAAGGGCTATCTTAAAATTCGCAAGATCTAGATCTTATTTCCAATCCAACTTTTCCAAGTATTAAGCAGACTATCCCACATATACTTGATCTTTATTAGTTTCTACGGGTGTTCATTCGGATCATCCTTCAGCTCTTTTCTTCTCCTCGTAAAACTCTTCTCTCTCCCCATTCTATTGTCTAGTTTGTGTGTTAAGAATATGCGAACATTCGTAGGAGTGGATGTTGTGCCAAAATCTTTCAGATTCCTCGTATCGTTAAGCCGCCGTGATGAAACAAAAATTTTCTTATAAACTGGAAAAACCAGCTGCTTCTTTCCTCGCACCTACAAAAAAGAACAGCCTTAATGGCGAATGAAAAGTTCTACAATTTTCCCGTTTCTGCATTAGACTTTAGCACCGCTCCTTCCAAAGCGTTTCTAATCGACATTTTATTCTTCAAATTAGTCTACTTTAATTATCGGCTTGAAGCGAATTCTTTCCACTTTCTATAATCCCTGCTCCTACTACTTAGTACAACACAATTTCCTGAAACTAACAGTTATCCTTTTTTACTAAGCAAATGAAAAAATTTCTTCGAAATCATTGTACATGGTATGACAGGGCGACCGGAACTTTCTACTGAATTACTGCATGCCATCGAGACAGCTAGGTCACACTCACTGCAGCTGCAAGTATTGAACATTATTAAATAAAACTAACCAGAAAACCGTTACATTTGCCAAGAAGTGGTACATATTAGGTTCTCACTGCTGCACTTGATGCTTAAATGCGTAAGCACAAGCTGACGTTTACTTATATTACGAATACTGAAATAAATTATTTGTTCGCATAGTTTATCTGTTTGAATGTATAATGCAGCATTCTGCATCAACTTTGGATTAATTCGAAATTCAAACAAAAACCATGGCTTATCCCATAATACGGTAGAAGCTGGGTTTTGGCAGTGACGCAGTACATGTTTGTGTACTTATAGTGTAAACACATTCCATCCATGTTACTTCACATAAAGAAATTTGAATTTCCCTTGCCAGTTATTGTAATAAAAGACGAGTTCACTATCCACCTGCATTTTGTAGCCGGTCGATCCTGGCTATAATCGGGCGGACATTTTTTACTGCATGGAAGATTATCCTGCCAGTGAGGGGTTTGTGTCAAAGCTGGGCATCGAATTTCTCAAGTGTACGTTGTGGCGGGGGGTTAAATAAATAATTGCAAAATGCAGTTGAAGTTAGCCACCTTTCCTTATTAAAATTTATGAAGTCCCAGAGAAGGAGTCGTTTTTCCTGCCTGATTTGCCACATTCACCTCACCTCACGGCTATATGGAGGAGTAAGATTTCAAAATTGAGGTAGGAGGTTTGCCGGCAGCGATAATAAGAGTAATACGACCTATAGGCATATAGACACGAAATGACTTGCTTCTCGGCAGACTCAGCACTCACTTAAAGGTTGTGCGATTACATTGATCTATATATACAGTAGATAGTAAGTAGATACGACCTATAACTACTTTATGTAATCTAGCCACAACTGAACTTTGATCCCTCGAATTCAGGTCAAGTTAATTCGTTTCTACAGACGAGTAAAGCAGTGGTAGAAGTGAAAAATGGTAGAAAATAAAAGAGAGTGCGGATGCAGTTCGGACTCCGAATGCCTTATGTTATAATATGACTACGTTTAAAGTAGGTCGTTCTAAAGATAGCATCCAAGAGGAGCCAAATAGTATAAAGCAGACACACAACTAAAATACGTTCGAAAGTCCCCACATTGCAGTGTTCACAAGCCGTTGCAATCCCACGGCTTGAACTTTCTATAGGTACTTTCTCCACTTTTCTCGTTGACTCGCAAACTTTCTCTTGTACTTTCTTTCGTCAATATTTAATAGTGTATTTCACAGTCAATGACTTTAAATGTAAATGAGAATGTTTTATCTCAGGTCAATATTGTTTTTGTACCAAACTCACTTTCTTGTAGAAAATTTGTGTACAATTTCGAATGATACAACAATAAAATTCTATTTATAGAATAACTCGTATGTATGCACAGCATTATCTTGAAAGTGGGTCGATGGTTGAGATAAATATTTGCAACTTTTAGCAAAATCATTTAATGGATTACGTTAAAAGAAGAATTGATTAAACGCAATGTACAGTTGCGATAATAACCCATTGTTCCAAATTCACAAATCATTGCAAGGTAGGTCGTTCCCTATGCTATACTATTCCGATATCTACATTAATAGGTGATAGGTATCAACTATGCATGTGTGTCTAATGGAGACTAGGTGTGTTGAAATAGATTCACATCATCCATATTTGCGCTATTTTCACTCTCTCTTGGCCTGATAGTACACATAAAACCATATTTGCACATTCATTCATGCATGCATTAGAATGCAGAAAAACATTTAAGGTAACACACAGGAACCAAGTGGAAGGAAACTACAGATAGTCGTTAGCCTAATCAAATTTGCACTATTATATCACTTTAGTGCCGCTTCTATACCTTATGTACATATTGTAGTCGACAGGATACTATTTGGAATTCACACACACAGTTTGATATTAGCATTCGCATTTTACGACCCCGTAAACCGTATAACAGGAGAAACTTAATGAACTACTTTGGATTGCTTTGTGGGCGCTTACTCTACTATTTTAGTGTAGTTCACTATATACAGATAGTGTATGGAAATGCATTGTTACTGTTAGTGAGGTGTAACTTCATGACTGCGTCATGAATTCATTAAATTACATTGGAATACAATGGGTTACAGATTGTGTGTTATGCACTTTTGCATGAATTTGCATACAAGGCAACCAGTTTCTAATGGGGACTGCGCATAAAACGTTGGCACTCGGTTTTTGTATTGGATGACTGAACTAGATAGATTTTCTCTATTTTCGTCTCTTTTAGATCTCCTGAAATAGTCCACTGTATTCGAACTCTATGCTAACTTATATTGCAGTATCTTAAATATCATTTACTTTTGTTTGTACATCGAATTCATTGGTGGTTTTTGCGGACTTGTGGTTTGTTTGACGGAGCGGGAAAAGTTTTCGTTCCATTTGAAGCACATAATGCCGCAAGAACCGAAAATAAACATTAATTGGCGTGGCTGGCAACAATATTCTTTGCAGCTTTATAGTAATTAAGCTGTGTTTGGGCTCTAAATGTCAATTTTTTTTATATACAACGTATGTAGATAATTGTATAACCGTGTTTGTGCTTACACACAAGGATATTCATGTGATCAGTCGTTGTTCCTAAATCTATGCGTTTGCACAGAGGCAGAGGAACTTCATTTACATTCAGTAACTACTTCTAGTGGGAAAAGTGAAGTTTCTATTTTCTATCCGTATTGCACAAGGGCAATCAACTGAATCAGGGACACGGTTATGTAGATAATAATTCCAATGTCTGCGGCAAGGCCAAAACCGTTTGGCTGGTTAAGCGTAGGATTAGGTTTCCACAGTCGGGACACTGTATTGCGAGCAAGATTTATTCATATTTGAACAGTCCGTGGTGTGTGTAGTGACTTTGTGTACACAATGGCTCTCATAATAACCCTCGATGCAACACGCAAGGACTAGTCCGTGCGCTCTGTGCCAAAAAGTACAATATTGACAGATTTTTTTGTGAAAGAGTATTTATGTGTACAGATATTAATTTTTGGAGTCTCTTATGGGCAATGCTCAAACACAGTCACTAAAGGAAAAAATTCAGCCACAGCACCTGTTACAGAGTCCATCTTTTGCACTAAGCGAGTTTATGACATTGTAATAATCAACTTTTTGAGGATTTTAATTTAAACTTTGAGTTACGGAGCAACATATGATTTTATGTTATGGCGAAATGTTTCCTTTCACAATAAATACAAGGTTATAAATAGTACAGATAACTTTTATAACTGGTGAAAATACAATAGAAGCACGGAATAATATTGATACTGCAATACTGTTGTGAATATACATAGGCTGTTCATAGGTCTGTGTGAGACATAGGCGCACACAGACAGGCTTAAGGTGCTTGGGTTTAAGCGAAAATCACTTATTTTCTCTTGCAACTCTTACTACTCCGGTGCCACAAAGCTCCCTCAGGCCTAAACTAATGACTATAAAGACCTAGCTTATTTTTGCCTACACACGGAGGATGACTTAATATAGATGTAAGCATATGTATACTTCATTAAAATCTGTAAATTTAGAGACTGTAAAAGATTCCCTAATATTTAATCAATAAATTTAACCCTTGAATCATTCAATGACTAGAACTCGCCAGTTTGTGAGATGTTATTGTACTTTTAAGTTAATTAAATAGTGTTATGACTAGTTTTTTCTTAACTTTCTTTAAGTAGATATTTTAAGAGATTTAAAATGTCTATTGAATTAAATGATAGAATGAAATCTGGAATACATTAAGCCATTTAAATTTGCCTGGAAGAAACTGTAATGATTTTCATTGAAAAATTGTCTTTGTTAAAAGTGAATATGAAAATGTATATGTAAAATCTTGCATACTGAAGTAAGCCTTTAAGCAGGGAGCTTAAAGGAATTAATCGAAAATAATTTTCATGCCCTAGCGATTACACTTTATATCTTTGTACCATATACTGGATTTTGCTTTCGTATTATATCGTCCTTCGTGTTCACTGCAAAAGCATGTAAGATTTTTTTAAAGCGAAAGCTGAATAAAGTGTGTGATCCACCATCTACTCCTACTAATAAATCCCTGTATGCAAAATCACGGTGGTTCACGTGCGTGAATGAACGTGAAATGTGTGTATAAGGTATAAATGGACTCTATTACTTATTCAGTGAGAGTTCGTTTTTGTATTCTTAACTGAAAGGAATAACAAACAAAGCCGATACCAAAGTGTGAGCTAGTATGCATTTCCAATCAGTAGGGGTAAAGGGAGATTTATTCAAATGTGTAAACACTTGTGAGATATGTATTTTAAGCCAATTGGTAACGTCTGTGCATTATTTCTGAATATCAATATGCATAATATTAATGACAATTCCAGACTACTTGTTCAACTCCAGTAGGGCAATCCTTCCTTTCACAGTTAAATATTAATCATGAACGCAAACGTCAATCCCTATTAGTCATTTATTATTCACCTGAATACAATGCAGCCACTAGGGAGCAATTGTTTTCTTCGTGTTTGATTTTCCAGTTAATGTATTCCGTCTCTATTCGTTCAGCATGCAAGCGTTTAGTGTCTCGGTGTCTGAGGATAATGCACGGGAATTGTAGTCTCCTGAGTATGTATTAATTGCGCAGATGTGGAAGTGCAGGAATTTCCTAATGTATGATTATAGTGAGTGTTATGTAATTTTGTTTTAGACAAGTTCCATTTAATAACTCGAATCCCAGGAAACAATGCTTTGTAACATTGTAACATCCGTTCATGCTCAGAAATTAACGAGTGGAAACTTTGATTGGATGTTATAAGTATTGGATTCACTACCATTTTCTTCATATCAATATTGTAAATAAATATACACCGATTTCCTAAACTGGGGTAAAACGTGTTTTTCCACGTTTTGACCAGTTCTACACAACGTAATCTGTCCACAAGACATCTGACTAGACAAGAGGCAGGCCAATTTACACAGGGAAACAATTTAAATTCTGTTAAACTGTTATTATTCTGTTTAAAATTTTGGAACAATACTACAATAGGGCCCCCTCGCCAATGAATATGTGTGATATGTCAATCGACTCAGTTTTTTACGCTGATTTCAACGGTGTACGTGAAAGTTTGTGCA
>JABASC010004414.1:0-11930 GCA_019776185.1 Plutomurus gul | reverse complement strand
TTACAACAGTCTACGATAAAGATAACATGCTATCTTCCTAACAAGTGGTATTCATAACTTCCTACAATTTGTATTTGTTGTAATCCAATGCCACGGTTGGTCCACATAACAATCTGTGTTGGGATGCTTTTGTAGTAAATGCGTTGTTTTTTAAGGAAAGAAAAATGTAGGTCACAAGAAGTGAAAGAAGTATGCCAGCCGTCTCATGAAATCCCCTTCCCTTATGACAATTCTTCTCTCAGTTATCTTCTCTTTTTTACAACAATTGACAACAGTAAAAAGTTTTGTACAAATTAATGTTATGGCTAGTAGGTAGACGCTAGCATTTTGACTAATCGATCGACTCTGTTCTGACAATGCGGTCATGCATTTGTATGTAAATAAGTTTTTTACACGTTTAGCTAATCAGAGAGCAATTTCTAAAACAACGTATTTTTCATTAAATTAAAAAGTCAAAAACATGTCTTGTATTACAAGCAACGAAATCTCAAGTTACAGTTTATTGAAGTAATGATGCTATATGCGAAATATCTTAGAATTTTAACAATTATTTCTAAAGATTGAATTCCCCAAGCACAAGTCGATATCCGTTGTTATTAAACACACGAACATACAGGTAAAATTCGAATAAAATAAGGGTGCCTGATGTCTTTACAAATGCAATTGCTTAATTGAAATCTAAACTGTTGTAGCTGACTTTAAGAATGTAACTCTCTACACATCTAGTCCTAAAGTGTGAAATCACTGAAAGGTAAAGTTGATGAAGGATGCAGTTTATATAGTGCAATGCTTTGTGAAATGAGCGTAGTGTACACGTACACATCTGAACGTTTCACTGTACATGTACTGTTTCATATTGCACAATTTGTGGTGCATTATGAATATGTGGTGCTGGTCATAATATCCATAACAAAAGCTTCCGAAAGATTAAAAGTATCTTAAGGGAGTTCTTGCCCTTTCCGGAATCATAGGGTCCGTGTGTTTAGGTAGTGGGAACCTGGACCATGCATTTCGGTACAGTATGAAAAGTTGATCTCCTTCAAAGATCAAGCCTGAAGCCTATAGCTATGATTTTTCGCTGGTCGCCTTTGTATAGTCATGTGGCCTTCACCTTCTCCCCTACTATGACACCCAGGAATCAAAACAATTTTGGGCAAATGTTTTTGTACAAATTTTGAGGAAGGAAGAACGGTAGAGCGTGTATGTTAAACTGCCACTCAAAATGTTGTTTACCATCCAACCATAGTAATGTGTTTTATTACATCATAATATGAAAATATTGTATATTGTGGGAGCACTTGGATATTAATTCATTGAATGAGCGCTTAGGCTTTTGTGAATCAAAAATGTACTCAATTAAACAATAAGCACGCTGAAACAGTGCCTGTATGCAAACTGCAAAGTTGTAACGACAATTTTATTTATTGGTAATCAAGCTACAAAATAAATTATACTGGCTTGTCATTCCTTGGTACGCTGGGCTGTGCATGTATTTACATAATTACAAATTTACAGATCGAAATATGATATATCTTAATATCGAATATCTAATACGATTCTTGTGTCATTTCTACAAGGCTAGGATAATCCATGTTAAGGATTAACGGGTCACTAATCCGGATTAGGAATTATTAAATCCTTAATCACTTTTTACCTGCAATTAATAATCCTTAATCCCGCAGTAGCAGTATTGAAACATTAATCCCAGTTCCTTATAAAGAAGCAAAGAATTAATCCATTAAACCCTGTCGGGATTGAGAGGGTTTTCAATTACGGTTGACCAATTTTGACACTTAGGTCTTATCAGATGTTGCTTGTTTTAAATGGGAACCAGAAAATCGGATGAAATTTACCAATCACAAAATAAATTTGTGTTGTAATTAGTACGAGTAGTTTATTTAATTAAAATAATTTATTAAATCGTTTTATCCCGCCTCGCCTAGGCTGGCTAATGGAGACTGTGTGTGTGTGCATTTTCTTTAGAATAAGCACTAGTGGTAGTCCCTAGTCTACAAACGGTAGTGAATATTACATAAACTAATAGAACTTGCTAATAAAATTAATAATTAATAGAACTTGCACCATTTTAGATTATAACGCATCGCTTTTAAGAATAGTCTCTATCTCAATGATTTTATGCCGACGAATGATATTTCCAGTTGATATTAGAATGTCCACATCGATGATCGTAAGGCTTGAATATTCAACGCATCAAATTTCCAGTAGCCAAAAGAGTTTACACATCGATGATGTTATCCCTGGAAAATTTAACGAATGAAAATTTCAGTGGAAAATAATGTTCCCACCTCAAAGATTTCAGACCTACGCATTATGCATGATATTTCCATTACATAGATAATATAATTTCCACCTATGTATATTATTTCAGCATACCTACCAATGATTTTAGGCCTAGTAAATTTAACACGTGAAATTCAGTAGACAGAATTACGACCACGATGATTTTAGAACTATTTATAACGCTGAAAGTATTGGGATTCGCTTGATGCGGGCTTTCCTCGGTGCTTGGATTGAGTTTTGAGTATGCCAATTCAATATATTTAATTCCTAATCCCAGAACTAATCCTGATTAATTTGTAATCCTAAAAAGTGCCACATTCGAGTTAATCACGCATTAAATTGATTAAACCCCCGAAAATTACTTAAAATTAACTTCTAATCCAGCCATACAGTAACTCTAATCCTTAATCTCACAAAAAAATCAATTAATTTTACAGTTCTAAAATGTAATAAACAAGGCTTAGAGAAAGGAGAAAATTGTGTAATCTGTTTTATATCTGCTTGCAAAAAATTTATTGCCTTCGTGGGACTAGTGCCAACGCAGAATATTTACAGTGAAGACACAGTAAACATCATAGAATTCTATGAAATTTCATATCGAAATATTGATTTAGAGTCACACAATGAGTGAAATCAAATGGTAATGGCTGTATCGATAAGGTGGTGTGCATCACGGATAAAATTGTTCAAAGTAACGTTGAACAGAGCGCACCAATGATCTCTATAGAAAGCCCAAGCCACATTATAGTGCACACAGTCTTACAATTAGTTAAAAGCGGTTATATGTATACGAGTAAAATTATCCTAGCCTTTTAGATGGGGCTGTTCATGGCTCACTCAAGTACAATGACATTAATGACTCGGTTTAAAAGTCAGTGTTCATGAGTACTCACTCAAATACGCTGGTGTATGAATGACCATGCTATCAACGATTGCCCCTCGTGCAAAACTCTTCAAAGAGTGACAGTGAAATTTTCTCCCTGAGTATGCTACAATAAAGCGATGTCGATGTTCGAAAGTAAATAGAATCGTATTTACTTTTGTTATATACTTTTGAACATTTGCATTAGCATTAGCATATTAGCATTCATATACTTTTACTATTCCGATTAGCCATGTACAAGTAATACAAGTGAAAATAATTTAAAAAAAAGATTTTTATCACCCACAAATTCATAACAAATTCATAACAAAAATTTTAAATCGTCTCAGAAAGTGATATTTTCTGTAACCGTTCATTTTTTGCATATGATATGACTTTGGCGCTCTTGCACAATGCGTAGTGTGGTCACCTTTCGCTCTTTGAGTCTTTGTCCATTGACCTGAAAGGTTTATGCCATCAAAGGTCCTCTAGCGTTAACTACAGATCATGTTCTGATGGACACGGGCAATTTTGCTCTAACTTTCTTATGCCAACCCTGTCATGTATGGTGCATATCGTGTACATGTATTAGGCATATTAAAAGTAATGGTACGCAAAGATGTTTACTTGTCATACAAATAGTGAGTAATAAAGCAACGTGTAGAAAAAGACGTAACTTGAAGAAACTAATAAAGTCTTACTTCAAAGCATTACTAAAGAGTATTTAATAACAGTCCTCTGAATAAGTGTGCACAGGTATACTACTTACCTACTACTATGTACATGCATAAATAGTAGATTTGCAGGTAAAAAAACAAATCTCTTAATGTACACTACACAACATTGATAAGTGCTCTCTATGAGGGAGTAGGTACAGTTATACTAAGGTAATGTAATCGAAAATGTGTAATAGGCGCAGCTTTACTATATTTTGCTATTGTTGAATGATCTGCTGAGAAATTTTCCTGAAAGTGAAATTATTATTGCCGGTTTTCACTTGCAACTCTTGTTGTTCTTAAGAAATATTTACATGTGATGTGAGTGAGTGAGTGAGTGAGTGGAAGAGTTGCTTTGCTGGCAAACATGCTGGCAGAGCCAGTTAATTGAAGTTCACTATTAGATGCATAGTAGTGCAGTGCACAATAGAGAATGTACACATGTATTGTACACAGTTACTATGTACTACAAAACTTGTGCTGTATGCACTCACTCTCTCAGTTACAGTACACGCATTATGTATTAACAGTAATAAGAAACACACTGTTCCCATGTACTTGCCCTTTACCTTGTGAAGGTTTGAATGCCTATTAGTACATATGAGATCTCATTTATTCTGCTCTGTTCTCTAACGATTACCTGAGATGAGATAGATTAAATTCAATGTGTATTCAATTGAATTATATTATACTGAAGGATGTCTCTGCTATTGCTTGACTGTACGCTCCTCCTGCCAACATCTGAAAAAATCGCGTTTTCTTTTCTTCCTTTCAATTTCTTATTTTCTTTTTAGTAGCAGTCTGCATATATGGCCAGTCCGTCCATAAGATGTACACGGTGCATGAATCTACACGACTACAATTCATTTCTTAAAGGATAAACATGTATAAGTGAACACAAACGTTCTTTATAATATATCCTGTTGGTAGTATGTAACTACGAATACTTCTATAGCCAATGAAGTTAACATATTATATGCACGAAGTGTTTGCGTAAAAATATTGCCTCTTCACAGCACACTGTAGTATGCATTCATAATAATACGTGCAGATCATAAAGAAATGTTTTTGTCCGTTACGCTTGTCTTGTTTGTTCGTTTTCTAGTTTCCAGAACCAAAGCGACGATGCAATGATGGGAGGCAAAGAGGAAATGAAAGAATTCTTCTGAATTCTTCTGAGCATTGCCTTTAATTGTACAACAACTGTGTGAGTTGCGATGTACAGTTTGACACTGATGGCTAATTGGGTGGAGAAGGCATTCGTTTTGCTAAGAATTCAATTTCGCTGGATGTTTCCAGTCTTAATTGCTCCACTCATTCGCCAGTTTTTCAATTATCTGAACTTATTAATGCAAACAGGCTCTATTAGAAAACGCTGAGACCCTTAAACGTCCATTAACCCATGAAAGGTTTCGCTCCCACCATGTAAAAAGAACAACAACAACAACAGCACTTACGTGTCCACGTACGAAATTCATACTTTTAATGATTTATGCGCACACGTTACTCACAGTTCAAAGTGGACTGTGCACAAGCAACAATATCCACATTGAATTTGAATGAAATGAAGGGAGGGAGGGAGGAAGAGGATGAGTCGACGAGAAAGAAGCAGATGGGCACACAAGCTTTATTATTATTTCATGAATAATGGGCGAAAATCTATGTACTCTACCCTATAATAGTTAGCACATGATAATAATGGTGTAATGCCTGTTGCGTTGGGATCTGTTCTACTAATATGTGATAATATAAATGCTACAATAACTTATACTAGTTGTAGTGCACAAATCTTGATTTGTCTTATTGTTAGCTAACAGTGAAGGCAAACAGAGCTGTGTATTCAGGAGCAATTAGTGCGAAAACTTGTCGAAGCCACAATCCAAATAATTTTTGAGTGTGTTTGTCTCTCGAGAAGTGGTTGTGTTTGTATCCTGTGGTAAATAGTGGTAGCAATAGTATGGGCGACCTCAGCACCGCTTTCACATTCGATGAACTTTGTCCCATTTTCGCAAAAAGATGAGAGGGTACGGTGAGCAATTCAACACTCAACGAGTCTACATCAAATCAACTCTTTACATCTATTACAAGTTAGCCAAGCTCAATTATTATTATTATTGAAGTTGTGCATAGTGGTCTATAATGCTGTAGAATGCCACAGCGTACGTCTGTATGTACTTAGTGTGAAATCATAGTAATAACGTGAACGAAAGTGAAGAGGGATGATTACTTAAGAAGAAAGCGATGATGTGAGAATGCAAGCAACATTATTAATGATTGTTGATCATCGGGAAACACGTCATTTCATCTCCCCACCTCTTACCTAAGCACACAGCAGCATAATACACAGAACAAACCTGCTCCGTCGTATAACTTTTATTTTGTGGTCTGTATAAGTGGTCATACAAACAATGCAATGTAACATAATATACACGTAAGGATATTGTGCATTGTGTAGGTCTCTCTCTCTCTCTCTCACTCTCCTACGAATTATAATATTTATAAAACATGATGCACGATACTTTCCTTTTCATGTTGGCGTCTTGAAGACGAAGGGAGAACCGACGGAGACCCATTGCAGTTTCGATCGTGGTGCGACCATTCAATTGAACATTGACAGTGAGAATAAATGATATGCAGCACAACTCAAATTACAATTTGACATGTTATTGTGGCTTCAGTGATGCTATCTCTCGAAAATTTGCTTGTAAGTATATTGTATATGTATACCACTACTTCTAGAGAGACAGTAACAAAAATATATGACATGCTATTATAATTAATTATTAATTAGTAGATACGAAACGAAACTAAAATGAATGGAAAAATCCCATAGGCATGATGCTTTCCAATTATTAAATGTACCATTGTGTAGGTTAGTGAATGAAAATAATATTAAGGTAGACACACTAGCACTGTACAATACAGTTAGGTTATAAGTGTGGCACTAGCACTCGATTTTAAAGATTGTGGCTTGTTGGAGAAGTTTATGAGCTTCTATGATTAAACATGTTGATTATTTTTGTTAGAGTTCGTTTATCTTTGCAGAGCATGATAGGTACCAGTATGTGTTACATGTGGATATCGGATGTAGAAGGTGAATTACAGGCGTGTTCCAGATCATAGTAATAATAACTACATTTCAAATTCCTGTATGTACTCTAACGGATGCTTCATGCGAACTTCCTTGTTTGCAGGCAGATATTTCACTTTGATATGATCTAACGTGAGAAAATGCATCTCACCTTATAATATAACTACACAGAAAACAAATTGAAATATTGACTTAAAAGTTAAGTAGCTGGTAGCGTTCAGTGTGAGTCAAAGTAACCTCAATTACAGCTCACAATTAGTGACAAGAGCGGATGTGTATGTCTTCATTGTTTTTGCGAAAGAAAGCGTGTGCTTGGTGAGACAGCATTCTGTGCGCCAGTAACTAGACAGACGCACGTCCCCGCATACCTTGTATGTAAATACACCAGCGACTCGTACAGAATTTTTAAACAAATGTTTCCACTCTCAGTAATCCATGCTCTTAACGCAGCATCACCTTACTACTACTTACTACCAGAAGGAGAGTACAGAGACGGCGGAAAGACGCAGCGCATGCACAAGCACTCACTTAAACCGTAAGTATAGCTATATTACAGTTCGTAGTAGTAAAACCAGAGGAGACTCATACAGATGAGTTTTTATGGTGGAAAGGGATTAGATAATATTTAGGCATTCCAGTTTCCTACTTACTACTACTACTACTACTAAATACTACTACCACAGCATATAAAACAAAGCAAAGGGACAAGGTCAAATATCAGGAAGGTATTTTTTGGGCAACTCGGAGCCTTATGTAAGGCTGATCGGAGTAACTCAGGTGAGTTTTAATTTATCAAGCCCGAAGCAGAAGGGCAAGGACATTGAAGGATGATGAGAGAGAAAGATACTGTAGTAATGCAACTAAAGCAAAGTAGGAAGAGGAAAAGCTACAGGCGCTCGGCTGCGTTTCTACACAAAACATATCCATGAACGTGGACACCACAAACAGAAAACGAGGAAAATCACGTCTTCCACTATAACTGCCCACCTGTATGCACCGTATACACAATATCAGACTCTTTGGTGTACAGATTAAATAGAAATGATTCCTTTTCTCAACTCTTAACCATTATTATACATTGTATATTGTGTAGTAGAGATTCTGAGGTTGTACGGATTTAAAGATTGCATGATGCAGTTATTTTTTAGATAAAGGAGACGATTTTGTTTTGCTCAAGTGCGGATGAGACTGTGGCATTGTTGTGTGTAGCTCTCGGTAGAATTTTGCATTTGTATGCGGTGAAGTAAGGTAGTAAGTCAGCAGATTAGAAACACATGGGTTAGTGGTGTGCTGGGATTTGGATGGTGAATCGTCGTCGTCGTAACAGAAATAGTCAAGTCTGATCAGTGCAATGCACAATATAGTGTGTACATGGTGTTGTATTTATGTGTAAGACGTTATGGTGATGGCATGTAGAAGAGAGGGGCCGAAGACCTGCACTATTCTGAACCAACACCATATCATATACTGTAATAATCCAAAGTACAAAGTGAAAGTTTTCCTGGAGGATATACTGTCACTGATGGATGTGTGTTTGTATATTATATGCACATATGTAAGTACTGTTCTCTGTTGTGTTTCTCATCAGCAATTGCAAAGTGCAGCCAACTATGACCAAGTACAGTAAAGCAGAGCTCTATAGAGCTCACTATTCAAAGGTGGGGAACAGTACACATACACATGTTATACAGACAGTCGTGGAGCACAAATGTATATAAGTGTAGGTAAAACTATTTATTATGATTGTAGTAAAGATAGATAGAGAGATAGTAGTAGCAGTGTGATGTGTTTGAGTAGTGAGCACTTATATATTTCTGTGTGTGCACTTAAGTCAATTGAATCAAGGTGGTAGTGGTGAGTGAGTTCAGTGGAGTTCTCTTGCCTTCCCTTTTGTTCGCTGCTGTTTATATACATATTATGTACGGTGAATGTGATGTGACTGGTATAGATGAGTGAGAGTTTTTGTCGTTGTCTTCGAGTTTCTGTAATGTGTAGAGTTAAAGTTGGATCAGCCGCAAGGGGAAGGGAATTCTGTTGGATATTATTATAGTGGGCTCTTCACTCTCGCACTCTTGTCTTCTCTGTGTTGTTGTGGACCCTGTGTTGAGCCGTCGTCGTGAGCCTATGTGTGTTAGTGTGTATTGACAGAGACTCACTCTCTTCATTTCACAGTCCTCTCTCTATCTCTGCTGTGTATCCTATGGACTGCAGTAGTCTTGTTTTGCTGTGTATTGCATACCTGGCCAAGGTGGAGAAGGTACGTTCGGCAGATTTTTCCTAAAAGTCGTCAGTTGGAGTTTTGTAAATCTCCTACCTAGTAGTTGCAGAACAGAGTGGTGCAGCAGTCCTTCAGAAGGCATCTTCCTCCCTTTACCAGATCACTATTGGTTTGCTGCTTCGTCTTGGGAACAGTGTGCTACAGTGAGATTCCCCGTGAAAAAGTCAACTGTATTCGGAATAGAAACTACTACAATATAGAAATACACTGTGACTAACCATCATTGCAAAAAAGTATTTTTGAGGGGTTATTTTTTTCATAAAAATATTTAATTTAACATAATCTCTGGAGTATAATTACATTTGTGTTTCTCCCACTACACTATAGTACAATGTGCTGATTGATGAAAGTTGGATTTTCTACGGATGTGTCGTCACAAAATAATTCTAGTCGATTAGGTAGTTTTTTATGCAAATTAAAAGTGGCAAAGTGTGTGATTCTTGTTACCTGTGGTCGTGGTTTTCGGAATTTCCATATAAAACGCTTACATCATCAATTCTCATCTCACACTCACTGTAAGTACCTAATTAGTTGGAGAAAACGCACCGGTACTCCTACCGACATAATTTTCATGTCATTAAACTCACGTCATTGTTTCTAAATTGACGGCACAGAACCAAATGAGAATTGTTTGTGTGTGAGTCGCGTGCTTACTGTATAGTCTCAATTCCACCACCGCAACTCACTCATAGCATGCATACAACGAATCGTAACTACCTAGTTGTTTCGTAGGCTTAAGTGGTGGCTTCCTGCATCTTCATTTCAGTGTGACAATTCGCAAAGAAATTGGGAAACATCGGATGCAAAGTTGAGCAACATAGAGAAGCCATCGATTGGATTCGGGCATGCACAGGAGAGGAGCGTGTAATTCTATCCTTGATTCTTTATCGGAATGACACCGAATTACAACATTTACTAAGGTATGTATGTACACTGTACACATTCTTAAGGGATTCACCATGAAAAATTATTAAATATGTTCGTCATACACATTATTACTATCGAGAAATGTCAGAATTATTAACCTACCGTTATTGCCTTTATGGTCATTAGTACTCATTAGGTGACATGCTTTATGGATATTTAGATATATTTATTTTATACTTATTGAAAGTACTAGTACAACTAACTATACACATCATACTGTTATGTGGCTAGCGTGAAAGGTTCTAAATGAAAGGACATACACAAGTTACATATGCCCGCAAATAGAAATACACCTGAGTAAGTATGCAAGTCATGAATAGAAAAACAGGTAAGATAATAATATGATTGCTTGCATAAAAGAAGAGTTCTCTGCATTCTTTCAAGCTGTTCATGAGATACATATATAGCGTATTATTTGTATGAGTGTACATTCACTGCCTTCCCTTGACATCAGTGTTCCTGTTGTCTGCCTATGGTTTGCTCTGCCAGCCAGTGGTAAGCCGTACGTACGATACACATATAAGTATGTACGTACATATACAGTAATAAGTAATAGGACGAAAAGTGAAATGAAATGAAAAGTAAATCACACTACTCTTGGCAAGTTTCACTGACAGCGATCCTATTTATAGAATTTGGTTACTTTTCCATTCAAATATGTATATCGTCCGTCCCAAAGAAGAAATTTAGTTGTCATAATGCTGGTAGAATGGCTGATGCATATGAATGAATATCTTGTATATTCAACGCAGAGTTAGTCACAGTACGGTTGAGAGTGAACGGTCTTCTCTATAGGACAGTGGCATTTACGCACTTGCATGTAAAAGTAGGTAGTCTAAAATCGTACCAATAATTCAAACCTAATAAAACCGGACGGACAACAGACTGGCACAGACATAAAAGACTTTGCAGGTGGTTGTTGTCCCTTCAGATTTAATAGTTGGATTGTTTTCTTGCTTCGTTCGTCAGAATTCCGGGTCAACAAGAACATGAAATGTGAAAGAGAATGAAATCAGTATTTCAGGCAAATTCATTTCCAGAGCAATCTGATTCTAATCTGCTGACGAATCACCTATACAGAATATCTCACGCTCAGTCCAAATATTTTGAAACCCTGTTTTGGTACGATTTTACGTGTGAGTGAATCATTAAGAGATTTCGTTAACCGTACCGTGAAGTCTTAACAAGTATTTATTAGTGACTGAATTCATTCATTCTTCCATAATCTGTAACTCTACTTACTTATTATGATTCCGATTTTTCGATAAACGTCACAGAATTAGTTTAAATACTCTGACTAATTCACATAACATAACAGTAAGCCATATTTGTTTTGGTTATCGGGGACTCACAATCAACCAGTGTTGGGCAAAAGTGCGTAAAACCCATTTTCCGCTTCGTTTCGTAACAGAATGCTGACAGCGCCTTTCCCACACCAACCCACAAGTTAAACACGGTAACTCATTGAAATTTACATTGCAAATGGATAGTTTTTGTGATTACGTCTGTGTGATAATTATCCGTATCATATCTATTAGCAAAAACGGGAAAATTTCTCAATGTAGAGTTACGTTTCCTTTCCCAAGAGATAGGTTCCACTACGGCACAGGACCAGTTGTGTGAGTAATCGCAAAGTTCATCTTTACTACTCACATCACATTAGTATTTGCTCATTAAGAAATTATACCAACGATTTGTATTTCTTCCTAACTGCTAGCAATTGTAAATTGAAAATATTCCGACAAGATTCCAGAT
>JABASC010004413.1:0-11930 GCA_019776185.1 Plutomurus gul | reverse complement strand
ATGAATATTTTGAGGTAAATTTGAAAGGGCCAATGTATTGTATTTATAAATATTACTATGCCTTACTTGTAAGGTCATCAACAACTTGATGACTTTATATTATATTTTATATTTGAGGATTTTCCATGATTATTTTAATGCGATTTGTGGCTTGTCAGAATTTGGAGAAGGAGACGATGATGACACCAGTGTTACCTGACAGATACTCATCAAAATGGGAAATAGACTCTGGAAGTATGGAAGTGGGTGATGTAATTGGAGAAGGATTCTTTGGACTTGTCCGTAAAGCGAAGCTTCACCGTAATGGAGATACCATTGTAGTCGCCGTTAAGACATTGAGAGGTAATCTGCGAACGTAAAAGAGTTATTAGCGTGTCTCGTGTCAAACTAATACCAAGAGTACAAAGAGCAGATTGTATGGATGTAGTACTTTACTTTTAAATTACCCTTGCCAAACCTCCTGCTCCTGAGTTTATAGCAGTGCCTGGTATAATTTTGTTGCAGAGTCTGTGGAGACGAAGGACGCTGACAAGTTTTGGGAAGAATTCGAAATTCTGAAAGGACTAGGACCACATGTAAATGTTGTGGGCTTAGTAGGGAAATGTGAAAGGCACGTACCCGCACTAGTCGTTGAATATTGTGATGGCGGAGATCTCCAGACTCATCTCAGAAAGGTTCAGGTTTAGTCATCGGTTTTGCATGGATATTTATATGCTTTAAGGAAGAATTAAAAGCTAATTTTATCAATGTGAAAAAATAGACATTTCAATCTCAAGTTCATCAGATGTCGTCTTCTGCTGACTTACCGTCCTTCAGTGCTGGTAAACAATTTCATACTTGAAAATGATTTAGCCTCTCGTGTAAAGTTTACCTTGTAAAGCTTCATGCCACATGCGTCATGCACGCTTGGTATCGATATTCAACCACTATAATAACAGCTTTTTCATTGCTATTTTTAACTTTCCCTTACTTCCCTTCCCCTACTTTCCCTTTACTGAAAATCTAAAGTAGTGTTAGAAATTAATTATAAAGAAACACAAGAAAGTCTTTTGAAGCTATTCTATTTTGTAAAAAGGTTCAAGATTTCAAGGCTTAATGGTAACGAACGAAGCATATTTCGCTGGAAACAATGAAGAAGTATTAGGAACTGATATTTTGTTGGGTTATGCTCGACAAATAGCTTGTGGAATGGTAACACGTAAAAAAGTTTTGTAGTTGATTCTTGTATCATAAAGGAAGGTTGCTAATCAAAAAAGTCATTAAATATCTTTTAATAGGAATTTTTATCTTTGAATAAAATTGTGCATCGAGACCTTGCAACACGAAACGTTTTGATAAGTGGACCTACTCGAACACTTAAAATTGCTGATTTCGGACTTTCCCGTGATGGTAAGTATTTTTGTCTCTCATTTAACGATATAAATGAATTCGCAAGCACGGAAATATATTTTCATTTACTAATTGCAGTCTACGAGCAAAATTGGTACAAGAAAAGTTCTAAAGGAAAAATACCCATCAAATGGCTTGCTGTTGAATGTCTTCTTCAAGAAGTCTACACGACTCAGAGTGATGTTTGGTAATTTTGTTTGGATTTGGAATTTATTATTATGATATACTATAGGTTAAATTATAAGTATGTCAGCTGACACAACTTAAGTTGTTTTGCTGTTGTCGTAGGTTAAGGTAAGCAAATTAAATTTTATTTAACCTTTAGTTAGTTTTGCTTTTCCTTTTAGGTCTTTTGGGGTGGTACTTTGGGAGCTTGTTACATTTGGAGGGAACCCTTATCCTGGTGTTGAAAATACAAAAATATTTGACTTGTTGAAATCAGGCTATCGAATGGCGAAACCGGCTAATTGCTCCGACGAGCTTTACAAATTAATGACATTGTGTTGGGCTGAGAAACCCTCCAATCGTCCAGATTTCCACACAGTCAGAGCAAAATTGGATGAAATGCTAGAGGAAATGAGTAGTGTTACTTATTTTACGGTGAAAACAACTCCAGACCATGAAAACAATTAAACGGATACTTATTTGAGATTTTCGAAGGTTATTAGTTTTAGAATGAATTGTATTTTGTCCATATGTGTATTACTCCCGTCAGGAGAAAGTTAATGGGGTACAAGGCAAATTAAACGGCATTTTCTGTACTATTCGATGTGTAACAATGTTCTTCTTTTTGACGTGATGTGATATTTGATGTGATGTGCGATATTTTTGAAGTGGTGAGCTCATCAAAAGTCCAATCTAGATGCGCAGAATGTTTGTATGTACACGTATGTAGATATTAGTTAACTAACTAAAACTGTAATATAGAATGAGACGAATATATGGAAGCATTGAATACTTTTAAATGAAGTAAATCTTAGCGTCTTGATGTCTTAAAATCATAATGTATTATAATTTTCCGTTTTTCTTTTGTTCTCATGCATTGCATTGCGTAAATAGAGTAGCAACAGTCGTATCACTTTTTGGAACGTGTTTCTATTTATGAATGGTTCTTCGCCTTGAGACTCGACTCAGTCAGCATGACAATTCGACGAGAAACCAAGAAGCCGTGAAGCAGTGAAAGTCTTTTGAGCTTCAGGATACTTTGTTCAAAATTCTATGAAACGATATATTATATTTACATATATACATATGTATACATGTGGAGAAAAACGCCATTTATAGGTTCAAAGAAAGCATTATGGTTGAGAGCACACTACCTTGCATTTGTAGTGCACCCCTGGAGCTGACAAGATTTCCAAATCACATTGGAAAAACCTTATGCATTAAAGTCTACTGAATCCTGCAGGGTATGGTGAGCCGTGGGAACAGAACATATTGCAAAATCCTTACTGTTTGTTCACATCATCTAGTGGATTTAGAAGACGGTTAGGTATGTATCCGAAAACGACTGTCAGGATTGTCCGGATGTAGTTTGTATAGAAAAGTGTGAGACAGTAGTCTATGTCATTTACGCGTACTTTTGAGTGGTCGAAGGTCTGACAGTCAGCTAAGTACAATGACACTCTTTTACGTTGTTTAATGAGTAACATTTGCGTTTTCCGTACTCAGAAAACTTATTCTCAAGACAGTCATCCAAGCCTGACCGGTATTCATACGGTAGAAATTGCACCCATAGATTTATGCACATGAAACACCCTAACTAACACTTTCTTTTACAAAAATACTTATTCTAAAAACTTGCAAATACCTTTCAATATACTTTCTATTGGGTATTTCACTTTTGGTTAAATTATACTTGTATTTAGAACTTTAAGCTTTAAAGTTTGAGATCAAAACGACATGTTAAATTACTGTAACCTAGATATATGTTACTGCTAATGAAGTGTTCAATCTTAAGTGTGAAACGACAAAGATTGGGTAATTAAACATCTGCTAAGAACTGGTGTACACTCACAGGTCACTGATATTACGACATCAACCTTTACATTGCGAGTACTCGTATAATGACGAATTGTGTATTATTTTTGGCGTTTACTCGATTAGAGACAGCAAAATCAAAATATACGTTCAACAAGTATTTATCATTACTTTTCAGTCCCAACAATTTGTAATATAACATGATTTCAACTGCAGTTTCAAAGGCATTATCTTGTAGATATTTAAATGCTAATTAATGTACTTAAGATACCAGGTTAACTGAAGGAATTTAAGTTTATTTATATTGGAATACAAGATATCCAACTCTATTGACCAGGTTTTACAAATACTCTCTTCTAGATAAATAAATAAGACAACAGAGGAAAGTAGTTGGTTGTAAAAATGTGACGTTGTTACTCTTATTGATAGTCAAATGTACCGCTATTTTTCCTTAGAAAAAGTTAAGCCGTGACCAGGTTTTTGTTCTCATCAATTTTCGGAATTTCCGTGGTTAAATTCAGGCTGTATGAAATTTTAAACATTTGATATTTAATGGTTTCAGAAGAGAAGGGAATTAAATGGGAAAGCTTGTTGTATTTATTTACTAACCGTTGTTCTTCTCCTTCCAATAGAACTCGGTAGGTGGCGATTTCGTTATCGAGAGCAACCTTTGTTTCCAATAAGTCGCAGCATTCCACAATAAGTGCGTCTTTTTCTTTGCGCAGCCCAGTATTTTCATCGTCCTTCTTTTTCTTTTCTTTTGTTAAACGATCTTTATCTTGCTTTGCTTTCTTCTCCACATTCTTCAAGTTTATTACGAGTGCGTGCTTCTCCCCGTCCAGGGCTGCTGACTTTGCTGCAGCGTCATCTAATTGGCCGCGTAGTGAATCCAACTCTTTCGTTTTTCCAGCAACATCATCCTTTAGTGCATTAATCTGAGAAACCAAATCGGATTCCTTCTTGTTGAACAAATTTTGTTGATCATTTTTATTCTTGTCTAATTCTTTCTCTGCTTCTGTTCGTAGTTCTTTAACTGCTTCTTGCATTTTCAGTTCGTAATTCTGCAATCAAAGTGCCATTGTTGTCATTTTACGGACAATAAAATACATAATGCAAAGAAGTGGAATAAATATTTATACACAATAAGTAATATTCAGCATACCTTCTGGGCTTTTTCATCGGCAGCTTCAACTTCTACTTGTCGGATTTTGTTCACTTGGAGTATTTCCTGTTCAAACAATTGTGATTTCACATTATTTTCTTCTATCTTGTGTTTTAATTGGTTTTGGAGCTCAATTTTGGCCATTGTCTCTTCTTCAAACTTGCATCTTGTATCAGATAAATCTTGAGCCAAGCGAAACTTGTCTTCTTCCAGGTCCTAATTCAATAATTAATGTGGATCAAATAATTTAATGCGCAATTATTGAAAGTATTTATGTTGACCCAGTTATTTGTACTTTTATGCATATCCTATGCAAAATTAATATTCAATTCTAGAATTTTATAGGTCTTAATGAATGAAGAATAGAGTAACATTTGTACCTTTTTCTCCTTATCCAGGTTTGCAATCTTAGTTGTGTATTCTTTGTTTTCTGTGGTAAGTTTTGTGACTAGTTGATCAGATTCTTCTAATTGTTTTTTCAGTGCCGCTGCATTATCATTCGCTTTTCCCAATCTGTAAGAGATTTCATTAAAAGCTCATGAGGAGCATAAAGAAAAAGGATTCAAGAAGACGTATTAACAACAAAAATCTGAATCTGTGAATTAATAGTTGCTTGGATATTTCAATAAAATTTTCAATGAAATTTATAAATATTTTCATTACAAATACCAATACAAGTATTAATTGGTTTGGGTTCCTTCGTCGTATTCTCTTGGCAGTATAAAAACCACGGACGGGAAGAACATTTAAAAATGATCACAATTTGGAATTACAATTCACGACGTATTCCGCTCCCAGAAGACAGTATTCAATATTTTAATAGGATACTATAATTACATTACAACTAATAACGCCTATAAGTAGTAGACTTCAAATGATACAATGAAATTACTTTTTCTTAAGATCTACCAAATCCTTTTTGTGCTGTGTGTCACTAAAAGTCAATTTAGCGGTAGACTTTTCAGAATCGTCAAATTTCTTACGATAATCTTCGAGTTCTTTCCCGAAAGTTGTTTGCAGTCTTGTTACTGTTAGGGACAGATTTTCTTCGGCTTTGTGAACCTACGCAAATACGAAATAATGTGTCAACCTCCTAAATATATTCCAAGGTTATGTGCTCACAGCATAATGTAAATCTTACTGATTGTGAGACTATTAATTAATCTTCGTTAATGGTAGTACATCTTTGGGTATTATTACTAACAATGTTACCATTAATTATTTTGACATATAAAATCACCTCTTTCGTTAACTTGTTATTTGCGTGTTCCAGTTGATGATTTTTTTCAATTATGGCAGCGAATCGGTTATTGAGCCCCACCAATGCATTTTTCTCGTCAAGTCTTAATGTTCTTAATGGGGGGTTAAGCTTTTCTTCTGCTATTTAGTGAAAAATTGTTAAATCGAGTTGTTAATAGATATTTAGCTTACATCATTAGGTTGCATTCACTCTATGACTATATAATATGGTCTTTGCATCCAATTAATCCTATCGTATTATCAACTTGTGCAGGGAAAATATAAATGCAGAAATGGTTAAATTAAAATTTAATTTAATTTAATTTAAAATCGCAAATATTTGCTCAAATAGTAAAATGATGCCAAAGTTACAGAACAATTTTGTATAAATGCTCTGTGTATTTCACTGAATCGAAGAATAATCTGTTCTCTTATTTCATTGATATGAAATGGATTTCAAATAAGAAGTTGTAGCCAGCCATCAATCCAAAAAAGTTATACTAAACCTACTAAAGTGTATCCTCATTCCGACAATTAAATGTACATACTTAATGGTGTTTTGAAAATTGCCTTAGTTGTGTACTACTGATTGTGAGATAATTAAACCCTGAGATTTTAAGAAAACGGAAATAATCTCCGCCCGAGAGAAATCTGCATCCTACTTCTACTTCGCTCAAACTAAACACATTTCTACTAATTAAGACGCTTCACCGGAATAAATATTTGGATAAAAATTGGCGAAAAGAAATAATAAGAGTGGCTTATTTTTAAATTACTACTAGTGATATTCTGCAACGATTCCTCTTTGCCGGCAGGAGATGCTTCCTCCGAAGTCTTCATACCGGCATTGGACGTCCCACTTTCCTTTTTCATTTTTGTGGCCATTTTGGTTTGGGCAATAAATTGCTTCTAAAAACCTATTGATGAAAACTAGATAATTAACGAAGGGAGAATTGAAACGAATTTCCTACATATACATATAGGAGTGAAACAGAAAAATGTATAGCTTTACAGCAAGCCCTTCACCGAATGAGATCAAAGGAAGTGTTATGCCTTTTGACGAAAATTATCATTGATGCATAGCGTAATACGTATGGAATTTTTTTAGATACACTGCTCTTATCAATCCATTATGAGTTACATTATGCTCTGGAGATTGTGGTATACCACGCTGTGCTTCAACACAGCTAATCTAATTTTGACAAGTGAAAACCCGTTTGGATACAGTACACAATGGAAACAATCAAAAGTCATTATTGTATCTACAACAATTAGGGCAAGCAGTTTGTTCTATAAACACATAATTCGTTTCACATAGTTAATTAACAAACCTTTGAAGTTCTGGAGTTAATGTGGAATGTATGAGATTCTTCCTATCGGGTTTCAATGAGCAGGATTAAATGAGAGAGTGAGAGAGAGGAACAATTTATTGTAACTGAACATTATTATATGATATGATATAAATAATAAATACCCAAGTAGAATTATGTTGTACTACATTGATCATTTTGTCGGTTCATACTATTTATTTATAATAACATCTCATCAATCATAACGTTTTATCACTTCCTTTGTTTGTTAAAATGTGAAACCGGTACATACCAAAAGAATTAAAATTCCATGTAAAGAAACTTCTGAGGTCACACATATGAACAAGATAACCGCGATTGTAGCCGTGTACTTGCATCATGTAACCATCGTGAATTTAAATAGCGCCCATCCTGGTGTTATCAATTAATAAACATTTTCAACTCACAATCAAGTTAACACTGTATTTGGTTTAAATTAACATTGAAATGCATTTTGATAAAGATTTTCATTATTAAATTATATTGTATGGCAAATATACATTATGCATAATGTACCATGGTACAAATTCATTCATCATCATATATGGAATTTTCCAAAAATAGGCTAGATATTTCAAGGTATGGAAAGATTAATGGCTTATTATTGGTCTACCAACCATAATGACACAGGAGGACCTAATGGAATTTATGTAATCAACGAGCCTTATGTTATTTATACACTTCCAAATGAATGGATACTTCAAGTTGTAAGTTTGCAATTTCAATTAGAAACAACGTACATCTAATTTCAATTTAAAATTTTACAATTTGTTTAAATATTGGATAAAAAGAAACTAGCCAGGGAGTGGGGCTTGGTAGACAGCGTCTTGTCTTACGCATGTTAATTTAGCTCCTCCTATCCACATCCTCAATATCCATAATCAAAGATTTTAGGAGTAGGCAACTGCTTAGGATTGCCTATTGGTGGATACCTCACAACATTGAACATTGTCTGCTATTACTAATGAGTATACACTACAAACAGAAATTACGCCATTATTCAATCCAGCAACAAAATCTTTTTTAATGTTCCTTCTAGTGGGAGTGTAAATATTCTGTATTCAAGTACTCTTGTGAACTCGAGGAATACAATTTTCACCACTTTTACATGGTAAACAAAGCAGCTATTCTCTATAGAATAATGTGCACAACTATTTTATGCTTTCTACATATATAATATATACTAAATGCTAAACGAGTAGTTGACATGAATTTTTTATTTTACATTAATTACGTTATTCTGACATGCATACTAAGGTGGGGGCTACACATTTATAGGGAAACATTTGAAGGCGATTTTAAATTAAATTGAAACTTCTCTATCCTCTCAGATGACTGAACTGGTAAGCTGTCAATCAAGATTAAGTAGTCATTTCACTTTAAATTTCAACTTTATATGTATTGGTATTGGAAGCATCATTTAAGAATTGTTGTTAGTCAAGTTTGTGCAAAGCATATCATCTAAAAACTCAAGGTCTCCATCATGGTGTAACAAAAAGGATTTCGCAGTTGTCCTTCGGACTTCTGTTTGAGAAGACTTCTTACAACCGTCATTGCTCAAGCATTACAAAAGCGTAAAAATATAATTCTTTATAAAAAATCGATTTCGTAAGTTTTGTTTTTAGATAAAAAATTTGCGAATATAACGAAGGATGGATCTCTCATTTTTCAAAGAAAAACGCATCCTGATTACTGGCGCCAGTCGAGGTGAAACATATTTTACTGTTGTAATAGCATAAATATTATTAGATGGAGATATGATCAAATATTTTGTGCAGATTTTCTAAATGAATTCTAAATAATATTTCATCTTAGGTAGCCATTTTCTGAACTACTCTTATCTAAAAAATTCATATCATGCATCTGTAACTGTTGGCTTCTTCTCGAAACTCAATTACAAAAGCAAGGTTGTGTGTGTGTAGGTACAACAAATATTTGTAATTTACTCATGACGAGCACGAGCTCACCAATAGTTGCTACCACGTTGAAATTCTCAACAAGTTTTCTGATTAATTTGTGTGGAGAGTGTAAGCCAGTATATTGCATAATAATAAATAGTGTAGTGTTTGTCTGTAAATAACACAAAAAAATTATTAAAAAAAAGTTCATATTAGAAACCACTGTATTTCCATAGAACAAACAACAAGCATTCATCTTGATGGGCTGAATGGCTGCTCACTTCATTTTTTACTGTTTCAACAAGTTTCAATAATTCCCATTATTTCCACCATGGAAGTGTACGCTGCAGCAACGAACTTATTATTACTTATTGATTATAAATATTATTATTGATTCAGTAATCCTAAAAAAGGACTCTGTACGCCGCAGGTATTGGTCGTGGGCTGGCTAGAATTTTAGCGAATGCCGGGGCAGTCGTTTATGCCCTAGGAAGAGCAGAGGAGAATTTAATCTCTTTGCAAAAAGAATGTCCTTCTGTCATTCCAATTGTCTGTGATCTTTCAAACTGGAAGGAGACCGAAAATATATTGAAAGAAATTGACCCATTGGATTATTTGGTAATTTAATCTTACATTTTACACCTTGTACACTTTAGTAAATCTTCTACAAAGGAATTGCATTTAATAATCGGACGCATAAATTTTAGGTTAATAACGCTGGCGAATGTATTCGTGAAGACTTTTATGACATCACGGAGGAAGCTGTGAACAAGTAAGGTTCCAAAATAAGAAATCATATAAAAACTAACCAGGACTACACCAGCCTTATTATGAAGCTACATAATTATAGTTAAATTCAGTGTGGTGGCAGTTTATAAATGGAGAAATACGTTTCCAAGTTATTTGCATTAATAAATAAAATACATAGTGTTAATTTTAATTAAAAGTGGAATGAATACAGTGTAGGTAGTTAGAAGAAGGGGGTTGCTTGGTTATCATTTGGAACCCTTTGTGCATGATGTTGGGTCGAGAAAACATCCGTAAAAATTATCTTTCCTATACTGTTGCACTACTGCACAAAATACTGTTAATACCTTATATTAACGGCCTTATATATATATGTAATAAACCTCTATGGTTAAGTAAGACTTAATGTTGCACCGATTTTATGCGTAGTATGTACATCTTTCACAACTTTGTCCAACGGAATGCATAATATATGGAATCCATATAAAAAAGGACTACCATGATTTGACAAATGCTTAAGGGAGTTGCGTAGATAACAAATGAAGTACACAAGTTGTGTTTTATTACAAAAACTACAATTGCACAAATTCATTTAATAACCACAGGTTGTTTGATGTCAATGTAAAGGCGGTGATGAATGTCTCAAGATTGGTGGCAAAGAAAATGGTCGATGCTAAGAAAAAGGGTGCGTTTGTTAACGTTTCTTCATTGGTGAGCCCTTTGCCTTTTTATTACAATAATATAAAATGTTAACAAACCTTTAAATTTTTGTGACCATGAAATATTATAAGTAGGTAATAATTTTGTGTCCAGGGATCCACAAAGCAACAACCTGGCATAATGGCTTACTGTGCAACCAAGGCTGCCGTGGACATGATTACTAAATGCACGGCCATGGAATTAGTCTCCCATAATATACGTGTGAATTCTGTCAATCCAACCATTGTTCTGACAGATATGGGGATACAGATTTGGTCAGACCACTTGGAGCAGTGCAAAAATCTTCTGCCAATGGGTTTTGCAGAAGTTGAAGACTGCACGAATGCCATTTTATTTCTTCTTAGTGATTTATCTGGAAAGACTACAGGGGAATCTTTGCTTGTCGATGGAGGATTCGGTGCAAAATAATAAATATTCAGTTATAATTCAAAAATTGAAACAATTAGTTTCATAAAAACATATTCCGTGCATTTTTGGTCTACCAATACACAAAAATAAAAATAAGAAAATTTTGAAAATACAAAACCATTTACTGATGATGCGCCTTTCCTCACAGCCAAATAAGACCGTGTTGAGCATACTATGGCAAATCAATGCTTTGTTAATTTGTAGTAATCTTTATGACACCGGCCGAGAAAAGACATTGTATAGTATGGTATAGGCATATAGGTCTCTACCTAACTGAAACGTACCTCCGGCCCTTTATTTTGTCTTCCATATTCCGTCAGTGTAATCACTTCATCTGTCCGTAATTACCTTTGTGTAAGGCTATTGTAAATATGTAATTTGCTTAATATTGTACTTATTTAGTTTCAGTGAGCTGCCTGTACACTTTCATTTCAGTCTGTTTTAATAAACAAGAAAAATTCAGATTCAGAAAGCTTTATTATCGGTTCATCCTTCAAATATGTGTACATAAATAAATCACGGGAACATTAGTTAATAAATTAAAATGAGCGCTTACTCATCGTTTCCACCCGCTGACACGTTTCCAGTGAAGTATGTAGCCTTATCACAAACAAGATACAATGCGATATGCACTTTTATTTTTTTGGTGAAGACCTCTATAGCTCAAAGGCATTGTGAATGCAAAATGCAAGTGACTGAAAAATAGTAATGAAACCTACACTCTGAATGTTGAACCTACGATTTCATTGTGAGTAGAGTAGGGACATCAAATTAAATTATTGGAACAACCTCACACAATGCATAGAAAATTAAACACTAATTAATTTTTAAATTGTGCCTGCTCATGTATGCAGGACTCTTGTAGGAGTATGTAATAGTGGGGATATAGATTGGGTTCATTATATGTTAGTCAGGAAAACAATCAATATTATGAATAAATGGACGGGTATAGTTACGTATAAACCTTAAAAAGGTAGACTCATTCTATTGTTCTATGCCTTTTGTTTCCGAGAAAGACCCTTCTAATTTTAATCCTAT
>JABASC010004412.1:0-11930 GCA_019776185.1 Plutomurus gul | reverse complement strand
ATAACTCGTTACTTTGTGCATATGCGATTGGATTTACTTTTACTTTGATATTCTGATGCATTACCTAAATATATCGCAGTGCAGTATCCGCAGTAATGTTTTTCCAGCCTTTCTCTCCCTAACCCAAAAGGCTTGTATTATTATTTCTTCGAGGTAAGCTGCATTTACTACGCATTGCCTTTGGCACGGATTATATGATCGAGACTTCATGACATGAGTGCGGGCACTTATATTAGATAAGTAGTATGTTAAACAGAAGATGTGGACTAATTAAGGGGAAGGTACAGCAATTCTATTCTTTGATCAATTAGAATAAAGAGACAAAAGCGACAATGTTGTTGCTTTGCAACGTACCGAGACTTATTATTCAAGATCCTTGGATATTATTGTACTCTTGAGAAGAAACCCAACTGCTCTTTCTGCTACCGAGAAAACCATTTAAAGACCAATTATTATTCGACTTTTCGGAGAATATTTACTGGTGTCGTTATCATCATATACTTAAAAACACTTTAGGACTAAAAGAAAAGCCGGCAAGCATTGTTTACTATATCTTTGATACATTATTTAAGACAAAAGTAGAAGCTTTGTAGAATTGCACACTACTTATTGACATTACATAAATTTTCTGTACCTGCTGGTAAAACCTACAAACTACTTGAATTTGGGCGACTGAAGCAGAAGAGTATTATATTTTTAAATAAGAATTCTACATTTACTCAAAAAAATAGCCAATGATGAACGAAGAACAACCAAAATGACCAATGGTAAATGTCCTATGCCGATTGGGAAAAGGATCCTGTAAAGTTGTAGTTCGAGCCGCAGTACTGAGATATTGAGGTTAAATTAAAAAAATGTTAATTATTACTGTAGAGATTATATATTTAAAATTATACACTGTAATTGAATACAATATTCATGGCATAGACTTTTGAAGGAAGTGGAGCAACATTGAATTTACTTATTTACAAACCTAACTACAAACCACAGCCACTTATTATTATACGACTGCACACTGTGCGTACCTTAAAATATCTACTTATTACTAAATAAGTATTTCTGCTTACTATTAAAAAACCTGAATATTTTTATGAAGTGATTGATCTTCAAGGCAAAGTGGCATTCCCTTCTCCTACATCTTGTACACAGTTGTATGTTTAAAGTTTTTATACCGCATAATAATTGACGGTATGAGTAAGACCCACCCTAACGTTCTATAAAGAATTAGGAGCCCTCTGGGGACCGAAAACTTTCGGTTTGGCTAATTAGTGTAAAGTAGAGAATTGTTGAAACGAAAAGGTAAAAGTGAACACATTGTAGAACATTATAGAGGGTACAGTTGACTTATAGCACACAAGCCTTTAGTTATTGCATTACAGGTAACCTGAGATTTAGATATCTGTAAACCATGTATTACACGTAATTTACAGGTTGTTCTTCCTTCTCATCAGTAAAAAGAGATTTTATACATGTATCTTACGGCGTACCTTATATTGTTAGGACACCAGACAAAGGTACTTACTTATAGTTAGACGTTAGACAGCTTCTACCAATATTGAGTTCACCTCAAACTCAATGTTCTACACTAATCTGTACGATCTGAAAAGCAGGTGGATTTATTATTGGAAAATTTACAGGGCGAGCCCTCCAGACATACGTAACAGGTACTTTGTTTGTGAATAGCATTCATGTAACTATTTCCCCTAACTTCACTGAAATAGTCTCACCCTGAAAGAACTGAAGATGAAACAGACAGGACCAGAAGAGTGCTACGTTCATTTCTGATAAACTTACTTGTACATGTACTCCATCCGCATTGAGCACGGTAATAAATGGGTTAGCATTGACTGTGTGAGGTGAAGAATGGGATGACTTCGTAATGTGGAATTTGGAAGAATGAGAATTACCTTTTAACTGCCGCTGGGTGAAAATGCGCCCTTGCGACCTGAACAACTACATCACCATCACCGGCAGTTTGAAGTATACGAAATCAAGAGCCTTATAATGCTAAGTCAAAAGTCAAGCTTTCAGATTAGTAATATACCTGTGTGGATTGTTACAGGGATTGAAATCCAAAGACGAACAATCATATACACAACGTTAGTACTAACTTAATTTCTCACTCTTGTCAATGAGCAATCTTCCACTATATTTTTCTTTAGAAAGCTGGGCCTCTGATGAAATAGTCTGGCCTAATACCTGGTTACCCTTAAGAGAATGCTGTGAAACGACCGTTGAAACCTTCACCGTAGAGAAATTGGAATTAGTTACGTATTTTAGGGAGTCGCCTGCATTACTCATTACTACAAAGTACTACTGCATACCTATATGGAAGATCCATCAGACATTTTATTTTCAATTGTTGGTCCGAACTGGAGTTTTCAATCTCATCTGAGCGCATTCACTCTCAGTGGGAAATCAGAAGTGAGAATAAAACCGGAATTATAGCTCATACACTGAAGAAAAAATCTGTCTACAAACGTTGCACCACCAGATGAAGCATCCCAGGAAAAAATCTGTCCACACTTCTCATATCTAACCACATGCATTGTTGTGAATATACTGTGGATTAACACGAATAGCTAAGTCTCGGGAGTTAGTACACCGAGTACAGTACTGTATAACACGATACAATCTTACCTAAACCAATGATCGCATTTAAACAGCATTCTTTCGACTTCCTTGTAAAAACAAACAATCATGCCACCAATTGTGCACAGGATTTTATGATTTGTTGAGTGCACAACTTGTGCATGCAATCGAATCAATTCTCTCAAAACATTTAATCTGCAGGTTTGAAGGCAAACACAAGAAATCGAAGAAAAAAATATATTGCTAGCTGTTAGAATTTGGTCAGAATAATTTATGGTAGTAAAATGTGATGTAAAACAAGAATTGATTTCATAACATTTTTTATCATAATGTGCACTTTGATCGTAAGTAAAATAATTGATATTATAGGTGAAACATAAAATTACATGTTAAGTTTTTGCAGTTGCTTCTATGCAAATAACATGAAAAAGTTTCAGTTACTTATGTCTCCACGCACGAGAATTTTATTGCACATGTAGTTTTCTATGTGCAAGAATTTCTACTATAAGAATGATACACATTATCCAGGCGTACTGCGCATGCAAGCATTACGTTGATCTATTGTTTTAATATGAAAATCGAGTTACATATTCGTATATTTATATACAGCATTTTAAAAACTCCACGTGCTGGCAACCCGCAGCTAGCATAAGGTGGTCTTGTCTTGTTATGCGATATTCATGCATAAAAACTGTTTTTCATATAGGAATTCATGTCAGACTGGAAACTTCATACGAGTTCTGGTCGGTGCATTGTTATTCATTCAATTCGTGGAATCCTATCCATTTAGAGCATAACGCATTAGGATTTCGGAGGTAAATCTGCGAACCAACCTATATGGTTACACCAGTACAAGAAAATCTACTTGAGTTCTAACGATGACTTATGCCACCACCCGGTTCTTGGCAATCAAATTCATCTACCTGTCTAACCATAATAATATAATCACGTTGTTGCTTATTTGCTTCTTCCTAATGGCACGTTTCTACTTATGCAGATGTCAATTGCGTGGCACAAGATTAGATTACTAACTTTGAATTGAACTATGCACGCAATTGCTATTATCCCATGCATTTATTTAAAAAAAAACAATACTACATTACTTAATAAAAACATTAAAATTAAATCATTTTCTCATTTCAGTTTTTTTGCTAGCATATTGCCGTTGGTGGAGAGGAGAGAAAAGATTTACTGCTTATACAAATATATAAATACTACACAGATTTAACAGCAGAAACTTTGAAAAACTCTGTGAAAAATTCAAAATCAAACTTGCACAAGGGAGGAAAGCCATATGTAAAGAAATTTATATACATATGTAAACGGTCAAAACTAGAACAAAAGTTGATAAAAAGAAAGGAAGGCTTGTCGTGACCAGTTGATTGAGGATGTACAGATGGATTCTGCAATCATATGTTTGAAATAAGGGAAATGGAGTAACTTATCAGTATCAGACGCTTGCATATGTTTTTCTCGTTAGAAATTCCGTTTGTTAAGGTTGCATAAACGTTTTACCAGCCACTGTAGGCATTGGTATTATGTGAAGAAGTTAGAACTAAGTTGGGGTTGAGATGAAAACCAGCTTGCAGTAGGCTGTGCCTGTTACAATATTTAAGTTCGTACGTATGTACATTATTTATTGTTAGATGTGAATAATCAGAAATCATAGATAGCATATCCACCTGGTAGAAATAAAGTTTGCAACTTAATTTGCGGACACGGATTCGCAAAACCTCAACCATTGTATCTGAGCACTACTCGCATTTGAGAAATGGCAAACTGACGAGGAATGAGATGAGAAAATACGACTGTTAAGGAATTCCTTTGGTTTTAGACAACGTTATCTGCACAAACAAGACCCATTAGTAGCAACGAGATGCTTTTTCTTAAATCCACCACAATGAAATGAATGATAAAATCGACTGTGACAGCTACCAAAAGTTATTGAACATTTGTAAATAGTAGGTACACTACGCTTCGTGCCTTCTACCAACTACTGAATCAATGGCACAACGCACTCTAATTGATAGCCCTTAATCATAGCCTCATCCAAGGTCTCAACGATACGATACGCTTAGACCTGAGAAACCCAATGCGTGCGCATAGGAACAAAGAACGTTCTATTGAATTGTATAAATCAACGGACAAACTCACCATCTCAATCATTTATTTATGAATGATACATTGTGTAATTCACCAACCCCTTGCTTTAGTCCACATCTGCTCCTACTTTGATGCAGGATTTATGAGATAGAGTTGCCACCCATAAAATTGTAGTTAAACAGTTTGGCGGATGGCTAAAACCTACAATCTCTATTTCAAGATTTCCAAAACTAAATTCGTATTTTTAATAATAAATACGTAGTTTGCTGTTAAAATAACATCCTAATTATTTATTTGTCAGCACTAAGATGTTGCTTTCACCTATTCGACTTGATACTAATATCTTCTGAATGTTAAAGACGAAAAACTATTTTGTGATTGCGTTTATACCTATATATGTCCCAGAGTAGAATGTTTTTTACATATTGCATACTACCAATGGTAATTTACCATAAATATGTGTGGCCACTCGAGTATCACCCTATGTGAACAGGCGACAACATTATTTCACCAACATGTAGTAACGATACGTGAATGTTATTTAGTTGGGTATTTGTTGTAACTTACACACCATAAGGTTCAAGCGAAGTGTATGAGATGTCAAATGTCAAGAAAATTACAGTATCTACAATATTTTACACCTTTTCACCTCGTTTGTGTCTTCAGTAAATCACACGCTTTTAACCTTCGATATCAAATCGCGGTTTATTTAATACACCTTCAAGAAGTAAATTCCTCTAAATTCACTCATGTTCAAATGAAACGATTTCCCGATGAAACGAGTAGGTGGGCACTGCATGTAAGCATTACACGTGTATTACATCATAAGGGTATGAAAAGTACGAATGCCGCAACACATCCAATGAAGAAAGTGGGATCACAAAATGAGCTGTTTGTACGTTGACGCCCTTTCCTCACGACGATTAAAGAGTGAGAATAAATACCCGGTGAGTTGTATTGTATTTGTAATCGGAAAACTGAAGCTAAAGAAAAGGGTGGTGGTGTAATACGATTTGTATAAATAATAAATCCTAATTTGGAGCTCCCCTTTCGCCATAAGAAAAATTAAGAGCACACATCGAAGATGAATCCAGTATAATCGCAAACTAAACAATAGAATTCAAGGGAACTGATAACGATCCCACCCCACAGAGCATCCACATCGTAATTTTCGTAATACTTGTGATGCAACCATTGAAAATGAAAAGTGACCGACACAAAAACAAAGTACATGCAAATGTAGGGTACTTTCATAATACAGATTCTCAAAGGGACAATTCCCAAAGTTGTTGGAAGAACCCTGAACACGTACAATAAAAGACAGTGTTAATTACACATTTATTTCGTTAAATGGAAATGTCCAACTTTCTGATATCCCAATAGCATTTTACCGTACCATGGATATGTGGAAATATGATAAAGGAGTTGCTTCATTCATGATACAACGGTTGTATGACAAGTTTGCCCTATGTATTAAATTGTTGAATTTCAACAAGCCATAGCTAGTTTTCTTTTATCTTGTCGTTTGCCGTCCGTATCACATTTATTTCTTATCTAATGTCTTGACTTGAGGAGGAAACAAAACTGATTGTGAGTTCGTCTGTTATATCCGCCCTATGGACGCGGGCAGACATGATACGCTAAAGGGAAATAAACTTCAGAATTACATTAAACTTGTACGAACTCACTCAATGACGGGTAGAGATATGAATTGTGCACAACAGACATACCAAAAAGCAGATTTACATCTCATATACATAATTTATTGAAATCAACGCAGAGAGATGAGATGAGATCATTAGCCTTTCTCCGATTTCCCAGTCCAGCACATACTTTTAAAATGCATGAAGGAATGGAAGATGGAATGCGCTCTAGTCACCATGCACTCATATTATGGTAATACATATCATACCGTAATAAGATGCATAGGAATATCTGTACCGAATCGAAATCTGAAACACTGCCTATTTTTCATTATCTCCTCAATTACTATATGTAAATCATGGTTAAACTCAGGTGGATAAATAGGGGTAGGTAGGTAGTTAGGTTCAATCAATAGAACTCTTTGATCATAAATCGTGAATGGAGATTCTCCTTTTAGATAAATAACATGTTTAATTATTGATCGACATTTTTAAAACACACTCTTGTGTGTTTCTGCAAACGAATACATCATCTATTTTAAATATTCTTCAGAGTCAAGTATTCAAAGCAATAAAATTTAAGATGAAGTTTTAGTTACCTATATACATTGATTTATATTCAAAGTCCGCAAAGAGTTTACTAGGGTTATACTAATACGGCAAATTTTCTTGAACAGTGTAGCAACCCCTTACATGTGCATTCACGTTAACCCTCCATTAATTAGAATATTTTCCACTAAACTTTCACTTTAGAACGTATGGAGTGTACCTATATAGTAAACCGCAATATATTATAGTATTTCACTTGCAGAAGTTGGACCGAATTGCCCAGAGTACATTGATATTTGGCTCTAAATTGACCTGGACGAAGTAATTTCATCTAAACGAGAACGAAGATCATATATCATTCGATCAGATGTGTAGATACAGTTCTATAGCACGGATAATAAATCATCTCTAATTTAAACGAGCCTTGTTTAGTTTATTTACTGACGTAAGTAGCAATTAAATGTTGACTATCACCCTTATAGTTTCATTGTAGGTACTAAACATGTTGATTTAAATATCTGTGCAGACTGACTCTTAACGTGTAGTACAAAAGCTGCGTGTAGAGCCATGTGTAATATAAGTAGTAATAAGCAAAAATTACTGTAATATATATATAGTGCAATGTTTAATTCCCAGCAATATAAATAATCGCACCAAACTTAAATTCACATTACTTCATATAATTATAATAGCATAGAGATATCGTTGCTCTCAATTATTAGTACATACAGACGCTAATGGATTGAGCACATGAGACAATCTTTAATTGAAATTTTTCAGCGTTGGCGTGAAATCTGTTTTTGCCAACAGCGACAGAAAACGTGAAGTCATAAGTCATCTGAAAGTAAAATCTACATCTGACCGACTGCTTCAACCTGATAAGTCAACTTCTTTAATTCTACACGACGATGGGAATGGAGTCTCACTCAACTCGGACCATTTAATGTTTAACTTCAGAGGTGTCTTCCAACATATAATCCGTCCTCTCCGTCAATGCATTACAATCTGTGTTGTACACTGGAGGCAGATTTGCACTTATCTCCATGACCCGTTCAGGTGCATTCTACTAAAAGGTAGAGCGTTTCTCACTGTGCAACCTACTGAGGATGCAGAAAGAGGAACAGCTCTCGGCTTCCATTTGGGAATTGAGATCTTGCAAAATTTCACCTGTAGGAATGTTTGGCTTTCCTTTGAGCACCTGTAGCTCTGCATAATATTTGTAAACAATTCGCAGGCAATTACAGTGTAACACTGTACAAAGATAGTTCTTACGTACAACCTTTGTATATTGTGTCCCATTGTTTCTAATCGATTGCCTAGTTGGTAAATGTGTGTGTACATATACTTATGTGGCAAAATAAATACGACCTATACCTACGGGACAGCAATAAGTGCTATTGTTTTAGTCGTATTGATTTGATTCATTCAGATTATCCTGTAGTCTGCAACAGATTAGTTCGTGTTATTTAGATGAAACGGTACACTTACCTACATTCTGTAGGTGGATTTTGTCTTACTTTCATCTATGTATGACTATGTGTACTAAATATGTTGTACAAGACAATGGAGACACGTATAATATGTAATCAGATGGTTGGTATGTTATTAAATACCGTAAACCATTTGATTAAACGGACAATTTAATATACATTTTCAAAGAGAGCAACAACAACGGCTAAAAGCTCATAAAAGTTTTACGACAACGCGTGTGCAACACCAAGGAAAGTGCAGACGCTGCTAAGTAGTAAAAAGATAAGGGTGGAGACCTTAAATTCAGGGGTGAAAAGTTATTACGAATAATAACGATGGGATGGTATTATATATGGCATGCAAAATCTATTCTCTTTGTGTGTGGACGAATCGACATTTCATATTGAATCCTTACGTATAAAGACACTACTATTGCTACCTTTGCCTTCTAGAGCGGTTCCTTAGCAGGACGACGGAAAGGTCGATTGTGTGGCACTCTACAAACGTAATATTGTGTTGCTCTATAATGTTGGGAGGGTTGAAATTGATGATATTATGGCACACATACTGTGATCCTACAAACAAACTATTCACTGAAACTCCTCCAACATTCTGTACCGTACTACTGTACAGAATGTAATCCATGGTGAGGTACCTTGTGTGTGCGTACATTACAGAATTGTGTTTAGCACAATTCTGCATTCGAAGCATGACAAACGTTTCCAGTACAAAAGACCAATGTTTTACACAATGAAGTCTTAAATTATTACATTGCCAAGTAATAATTTAAGATTGTACATTGCGTAGGCTTAGCGAAGTAATGACAGCGGATAGTTCACATCTAAAGGGCGATTATTAATTAGGCAATTCTTATGTAAGTTTAAGAGCGCAATTTAATCAATTCAATTTAATATAAAGCATGTGTTCAATGCTGTAATCGCTTAACAAGAGAGAAGCGCAGGGGAACCGAAAATGTCATTGTAGTTGTGGGGATTTTTTGATTGCGTGCGCTTATAAATTGAGGGAACAATTTTTATAACACCAAATAAGTGCAATACTAATCATAAAACGTATTATCTCACGCTATCGAGAATATAGCTGTGCCATGTCGTACTACGCGCACACACAAAGTCGCAATTGGCTGGATTATTTGGAGCAAGTGACTTCAATAAAATCTCAGAGATTGTAATGCTCAATTGGCAACATAAACACTGCAGTGACGTCTCAATTGGATCTTACTTGTAAGTGGCTTGGCTGTACAGGTACTTGCTATCAGTTTGGGTAGTGTCCGTTTGTTTTGTGTTTTATTGCAGTGCGCGACTTCGAGGTGAGTGTGCGAACGAATGAAATTGTCTGGTAGACCTACAACTACAGTTTGCCAACACTTTAACTACCTTGTGGGTAAGATAAGAAAAGAGTTTATTTACAAGAATGAATTAATTCAAGCCTATCACCCCAGTATGACAACTTTGCCTTTCTTCTAATTGTGGGGCGCTCATCTGTCTCTTTACTGTACATTCTCTTACAGAAATGAAATTGAATGTGATCGAGTTTGCTTATCTCTTCCGTCTGGTCTATATAAATTTATTATGTTGCTGTTGCCATTGAAAGTTAAGCAGGAAACTTTATGGACACGATTCCATTTCTTTAAAAGAAGATTTTTTTCCTCCTAGTATCGGGACTCTGATAATATGCAAATTAATTGTAAGTCGTGACTGTTTAATTTGTAAATGAGTAGGTGTATAGGCAGAAGTACACACGACGACTTAAGATTTTTGTGGAACTTTGATTATCTTTGAGAAAGTGTGTAATAGTTTATGTACATGAAGACGATTGTATTTCATTGAAATATTACTGTGTTCGTGTGTTGCGACTTGAGAACCTCGAATACTATCTTAAACATGAATTTTATGCTCATCTTTAGCATATTTGTACAGTCCAAGAACAGAATTATATTATTAAAGAAAGTGCAGTAGAATTTCTTTTTCTACTTATGCTGTTACAATCTTTAAAAATTCAATCAAATACAACTAAAAGCAATGACCAGCAGTGATTGATACAATTGATTCAATAATACCAAATAGAATAAAATGTAATGTATAATAATGTAAAACAAAAACAAACGTACCAAAACAGGATGTAGATCAACGCCGTACATATCGAGCCATTTGACTTTTTCCAAATAGTTGAGCTCTGCGACTGCGGGTACTTGACCTCTGAAAAAGAAATGTATACAAGTGTAGTACACGTTACACGGTGTCACAATGAAAACCAGATTTATCAATAGGAATGATTCATGATTGTTAAGTACACGTAGCATGACAATGTGCCATCATCATGTCAACTGGCTGGCACAGTGACAACAGTCAGTCTGGCCATTCAGTTCACATTGCGTTGCATAAAAGATAGCAAAAGCGTTACGTCTGCCCGTGAGACTTCCCACACAGTCTAAGATTACTTTACAGAAACCCAAAGTATCCAAAAACAGGAAGATCTTTTCAGTGGAATTTTCTTTCTACAAGAAACAATTAAAGACTTTTGTTTGGGGGACCATTCGCTTCACTGTCGACGTGCACACATCGATGTACACTGCGTGTGCATCATTCAGTATTACTCAAAGGAAATGGTAAACTTGGAGTCTCCCTTCTAAAGGAAATGATAGAGGATTCTTGTAAAACAACGAAGCAATTCGCGTTGTTACAACAGACAAAATTTAGGTTGATTTGTATCGCTGCTTCCTCTCTGTCTCTGTCTCTCACTCTTTAGCCAAACCATCTTGCATTTTCCTACTGTACGTCTATAAGTAGGTATGTAATTATTTTTCTCTAAAACTCCAAGGCTATTGTAGCAGTGATTTCTGAGATAACCATATAAAGAGTCACATTTATCTGTAGGAAGAGGCTATTAAAAATATAAAACTCACGCCATGGTCTTATGCAGTTCAGATACTCGGTTTTCAAGCTCCGTTGCTTGATTGGCAATGAAGCGAAACTCCGAGATGTAACCTGAACAATGTCGTCTGCCATCATAATCGCCAAGTTCCGCTGAAAGCAACAAAGACAATAAGGAGGATTAAACATTTGTTGAACACAAATACACATCTTTTCCTTCTTGATCACATTAGAATGCGATTTACCAACATTTGCTGCCCATCGAATAGCCACATTTAAAAATGCAAATTTTGATAGAGCATCGTTCACTCCATGCTATTAAAGCAAAAATATTTGGAATTGATGCAATTTACACTTTTAAATGTCTTCAGAAATGAAATTGTAATAAAAGAAAACATTAGTCACATACAAATAGTATAAAACTCTTTAATGCATGAAATATCATATTTTTCAGATGCCTACCTATATGTATTATAAGTTACAGAATCATCGTACACAATAGGTTTTCATTTCGATTCACTGTTCACTCTCGCAAGAATATAAAATTGTAGAAGAATTTATACAAATATCATTCTTTCCTTCACTGTAGTCAATAAAAAGTGATTTAAATACAGGAATCGCCTATTACGCAGTTTCCAATCTTTTTACGCGCTTTAAAGCACATTTACGCACCGCGTTTTAC
>JABASC010004411.1:0-11931 GCA_019776185.1 Plutomurus gul | reverse complement strand
ATTGTACTGTCACTTGTTGGTTTTCCTGTTTTGCAACTTTGAAATACTTTTCATTTAATATATACGGTAATTTAGCTGCCATAATAGCAATAAAAACAATTTTGTGTGATTATTTCGCTTAATTAATTGAATAGTTTTCTATGCAATATAAATATGAAAGTGATAAGCGACTGTTTATATACCAAAACTAAAATTTGTTGCGAGATTCTTTTAAAATCGGTTCACCTCTACCCTAATCCAAGCGAAGATACGTTGAAAAACAACACATACTCTTCTCATCTATGCACAGAGCTGTTCTTTAAATTATTTTGGATTTTGTAGGTAAATTTCTACCCTACAAAATACAAAATACTTTGCGTTCATAGTGCTGCCTCAAAATACAAATACAAAATACTTTGCTTTTTTTTTGGTGCTTGAAAATACAATATACATTGCTTGGCGCCTTAAAATACAAAATACAAGATACAAAATACATTTTTTGGCTTCTTGAAATACAAAATATAAAATGCAGCATCATGCCCAAAATACGTATTTCAAATACTTGTATTTTGTATTTTGGCATCTATGTATGACCAAAGTGTATTGTCAATAGTTTGAAAACGTAATAATTATATCAGCAACAAATAACATCGTTTATTGAAATTAACGATTTCGACCATACATTTGTGGTTGCCTGAAGACACTGAATACTATGTAAACTTGTATGAAATTAAAATTGTTTTGAAATTATAACTTTTGGAACATATAACCCAAATGGCCCCCTCGGCAATTAAACGTGTGATATACCATCCGACGCAGAATTTTACGCTGATTTCAATGGTGCATGACATAGTTTGCGGAAATTCGAAATAAGGTAAAAAATCAAGATTTTAGCTCAGCATTACTGGAAAAGGTAGAGGGTATATGAACATGAAGACGAATAATGTGTGAATATTCATTCACACAGATTTTAATGGGCGAAATTGGAACTGAAAGTATTTATTAGAGTATTGGTTGAATACACACAAAACGCGAGTTTAACCTAACCTAACCAAATATAATGTAATTAATTTTGTCGGTTGGACCAGAACCACGTTGGACTTAGGCAGCGATGAAATGTCGCCTCTTCGCTTCGTCGCCTCTAGAGTTAAATCGTAACACTAACCATTCCTTACTGGGGGGCTCTGCCCCCCAGACCTAACCTAACCAAAAACTGCCTAAAGAACCTAACCAAAAACAATGATAATAGTTTGTGTAACAAGTACACAACACGAGAATTAAGCCTAACCTAACCAATAAAAAAGTAAATTTTATGAAAAGCTAGTGGAGGTTTTAGGAAATGCAATCTGTAATAATGAGGAAGTGATTTAATAATATGTTACCATGTAACCAGCTGTAATAGTGTAAAATAATGTAGTAATTTTGCCTTCAAAAGTGTAAAATGTTGAGCTAAAATCTTGATTTTTCACCTTATTTCGAATTTCTGCAAACTATGTCATACATCATTGAAATCAGCATAAAATTCTACGTCGATTGGTATATCACACGTTTTAATTGGCGTAGGGGCCATTTGCGTTATATATACCTAACTTTTTTGTGCAGTATCAAGTAATCACATAACAGTTTGCATATTGACGAACGGTGCGGTGTGTAATTCACGTCCATTTCTTTGTTCCTTTTAAGGCAGAATAGGCACCAACAAAGTTGGTTAATGTACTCGGAGAAAGTTGCACATGACAACTGGGACTTGCTAAGTGCGACTTGCCCACACCTTAGTAGAAGCAAGTCCCAGTTTTGTCATGTGCTGCACATGATGTGCATGTGCAATGTGCAACCGCCTTGGTTTTACCGCAAAAGTGCAATAAACTTTTCGAATGTCTGTTAGCGGTGGGCCCAATTCTTGTATATCCAATGGATATTCGAATGTCTTTTCTATGATGGAATATTCGTGTGTCAATGGCTACAAATAGTTGAGCTCACCCACAATTCTTCGAAAAGTTTATTGCGCTTTTGCGGTAAAATTAAGATTTTTAGGAAAATGTGAGGTAGCCATTCTGAGGAGGCAGACAATTGTAGTGTGATTATTTTTAGGCCTTGTAATACTCAGTACGTTAACAATTGGCCGTTATAGCAGATATCAAACGCACGTCGTTTAACATTGGTGGAATAGGAGAAATGAATTTTTTTCCTCAATGCTAAATTCCCCCCCCCCCCCCCTAGATTATATCCCTAGATTATACATGTAAAAATCTATGACGACAAAATGGAAAAGTCGAGTGAAAAAGCCTTTTTGAAAATGCCCTACTGCATTTCTCAGTTTCACTGAAAACCAATGTGTATGACGGGGATGCACAATGCACAAGTACAATGGGCGGTCAAAACCAGAATTATCACATTAATATACACCTCCGAATAAAGTAGAAGAGCAAAGGGCTGGTTGCAAACGCAACAATTTTATTCAAATGTTTTCACTTTAAACAATTACATGGATTTCATAGTCGAAATAATCAAAATTTCTATATTTACTAAAAATACAAAATCCAATATCTAACACTGTAGATGTGTACGTGTGTGTAGTAATGTAAACAATCTATCCTATAGAATGAGTCTAAGAACAATAGTTGTTGACGATGGTTTATAATATTGGGGGAGATTTTTATCGACAACTACGTTACAGTACAATATAGACAGTACAGTGATCGAGCAGTTCAATAAATGCCTTTGCTATTAAATCGAGTCACATAATAACTCGTAAAGTGATTATTAACGAAAAACATATTTCACAAACTAGGCATAAGATTCACAATTCCATAAATATTCAATGGTAGGCTAAATTGGAGCGAAAATTGAACCAATTATTGCAAATTATGCAACAGTGAACAGATTAGGTTATTACATGGTACCATACCTAAGGGTGGTAATTTACGATACGACACGGCTTATTTTACTTAGGGTGTTATTACGGGGCTACAATAATAGATATCAAATCAATTATTGTACCAGTTACTAACAATTTTTCCGAGTTGCTGTTGAGTGTGAGTTTACATTTTTTGAGATCCTATTGAATATTATTTTACCTGGCCTTAACCTTATTTTAAATGTAACTTGGCTTGGTTTGCACTAAGCAGTCTCTTTCGGTATTGGTAGATGTAATTTTGGTAAACCGCCGTGCAGATTTTTGAAATAATATGCTCAACCTCACCTCGTCTGTCACTATTATATATTAGTTAGTAGTGGTATAGTTGGACATTTTGAAATCCATTAGTTGGATTAGTTGGAACCCCCGGTGGCATGGCTTGCTGTTGATGAGGACGCCGGTGGTAGTATTGAGGCTCATGCAGATTTTGATTTCCATTTAGCTGAAAAGAGGCTTCAGCCGGTGCTGCAGTCACAACGGGCAGAGCCGCTTGTGGCTGGTACATTGGATTATAGAACAACTGCTGTTGTTGCTGTTGCTGTTGCTGCTGAGGCAAGCTTTGAAGAAGAGGGGCCCTATGGTTATATGACATTCGGTTGCCATTAACCATTGGCTGTCCGTTATGATGGTGACCATTATGACGAGGACTGAAAAAATAAAAAAATAAAAAAATTATTGCAAAAAATGCGTGTTATAATTTAGACCTTAGTTAAAATCAATTCATTCTCACCCTCGTGGTCCACGTGGCTGGTGCTGCTGAAATAAAGGTGGGCCGTTGGCGGCTTGCGAAAAGTGACTAGGAGCAGCAGAAGCAGCAATATTTGGATTTACTGAGCGTGGTTGTTGACTGGACATCCCTGACATGTAAGGAGCATACCCATTTACTTGGGTATGCTGTTGTTGCTGCTGATGGTGCGGTTGTCTTGGTTGTGACTGAGCTCTGGGTGCCGTTGCTTGATAAGCAGAACTTCTAGCAAGTGGTTGAGCCGGTGCTTGCACGGGTTGTTGTGGCAATTGAATCTGCATTACCTGTGGTAGTGTTTAGGTTAGGTTAAAAAGTTGAAATTATAAATTTGCATTATCAACCTTTGCACACTACCTGGTGGGCGAGTTGAGGTTGGAAAGTTAATGGCATGTTCGCATTTAGATTTTGTGGCGAGTATGGTTGGAGCATCTGATTTTGGTAGACAAACATGTTGGGAATTTGAGCCAGTTGTGGTTGCGCGAACCATTGTTGCTGTTGTTGCTGTAACATCAATTCTTGTCCTTGACGTTGCTCAGCGATGTGCTTCTGGTCCATCATCTAAAATTAATCAATACAATTTAATTAAACGTCAACCAAAATCATTGCACTGATAACGTATGTTAGGCTATTTTGCAGATGATCATTTTGACTTTTGGACATTTTAAAACTATTGTATTTGTACCGCGCCCGAGAGAAAAATTCAATTTTTTCATTGAACTCCGATATCAAATGAGTATGTCTATCAAAAGGTAGGCCACAGACACAATAATTTAAAAAAACAGCAATAGGTATACAATTACATGCAAACACATGTGCACTTTGATAATACGGATAGACATGGATCGACTCTGCCCAAATATTATCCAAAATCCACCCCACCCCCCACGCACAAAGGTTGACGAGAATTGGCATAAAATATACCTTGCGGTGAACTGATCCAGGTCTAGGTTGCAATTTGAGTCTTCTTCCAAATAGAGAAGTCCCATCCATTATATTTATTGTGTAAGGGACAGAAGCTTCGTGGTGGAAATGTATAAAACAGTACCCTTTGTGGACTGCACCATCGTTCCCTTTGGGAATTTTTATGTGTTTTATTGGTCCAGCCTAGAAACAGATTGTAAAAATTTTGAAACTTCGTGGCTTATTTAATTTACAATCTTAAAATTTTCATTTAAAAATGTAACGTAGTTACATCACATAATATGATTTAATTGCTGGAATATAGTAAACAAAATAGCTCAATCATAGGCTCTACCGAGCATTTACGATATACACTGCCAACTGCTAAGACATTTAATAAGGTTTGCTATATCCATCTAATAAGGGTCTAGAAGATTAAGAAGATACACAAATTATTAACTTGTACAAGTTTTCATGCACTTATTTTCCAAGTAAATTAAACGCTATTCGTTTTCCTATAATGATAAAAATCTGCGAATGGACTGAGTTGGACCAACACAGATTCTTCCAAAGGTCTTTATGTGAACATTTTAAGAGCTAGAACATAGAAATAATTTTGCATTGAAGTCCAATTTGAAGTTACTCAAATTCACGTATGTTTATAGTATACAGGCTTAAAATCCAACCCTTACATAGAAATCGAGGTAAGTTCCTGAATAATTTCTTACAACGGTTTTTATGCACATAAAACTACTAAATGATAACTATTTACAAATAACCTATACTCGTTGTTGGATGTGTAATGCTAATGTACAACTGTAAATACAAACAATCAAACCAGCTGAAAAATCACATTATGTTAACAAAAATAACACAATTATATTTAATTAAATCGAATTTATAAGCTTGCAAAATTAAAAATGTAAGATACGAACAGCAAATACCTGGAAGAATAGTTCATAGAGCATCGCCTCAGTCACCTAAAAAAAGTAAAATAATTTTGTCATTCCATATCCATATTATTGCAAAAACAGGATAAACAACGCAAAAACAGCGCAGAAGGGTTTTGAGCTTTGTTCACTGACGAGACTGACGACCAAATAAAAGATATTATTGACAACCTTAAAACATTCCGCGATCGTTTCCCACCAGAAATACAAAAGAATTTGGATAAAAACGACGTGGCCTACTTAAGGAGCTTAAAAGAGTTAAGTTCACATTATATTACTATACAAGTTTAATTACAAACAACCTTCATCGCACTTCATTTGCAAATAAAAATATTCTACTGATTATTTTTCAGCCCGTTGAAGATGCTGACTACGCAGAATATGACGACGAGGAAAACCTTGAGGTGGCAATTCAAATTGTTACAACCAAAATCGAAATGTTGACTGCAAAATTGAAATATCTTGAAACGAGACGTAAATGTACTAACTAAATGTGTAATACTGCTGTGATATTGAATTAAATTGCAATGTACTCACTTTACTGTCGAGATTCCCAACCCAGAGAACCGAATTAATTTCATCGTCTTCTTGCTGCTCGCCGTCGAAACTCATTTTCGAATTGGAAATCGTGTCAGTCAGCCCCTAGGCTCGTCAGTCGAATAAATAACAATATTAGTCCTATATATAGAATTTAGACTTGGCGTGAAAAGGTAAACGACATAAATCAATTAAATCAGATCCGTAGAATACAAGACACTATTTTTGAACTTTAGTTGTAACAGCTGATAAATTTTGGAGTGTTTAAAGTTATAATTGTCAATTATTGCAATCGGAATATTAGAGGAGATGAGTTTTGATTAGCCCTGGACAGGATTTTAACGATCAATCAATGATTCAGTTAGTTGCCCAATTTTTTCTCTTGCAGTGTCCCTCGTGTAACGTCAACACCGACTGCGGTAGGCCAGCGGGTTTATTATGAACTGAGCAGCGCTAACTATGAGACTGCCTCTGCAGCAAACCTTCTTCTTTCCCTGTCCTTTGGTATTGAGTGCTATGACTATGACTTCTGTACTAGCATATATATATATATCATGATACTAGTCGCAGCAGACTAAGATCTCAAAATCTCTATATAGTCCGTCGAGTTTATGTAATTCATTTCACTTTCAATATTGCTTTCACAGTCTACTTTGCTCTCATTATTATATATGTGTACGATGTGTACGTATGACCACAATGAGAATATATACATACATATATACATCCTGCGTGTACAACCTTTATATCTGGTGTAATTATAGCACGAGCGCTGCGCTGTCTGCATACTACTGCCTACTGCTACTCTATGCTACATTTAATTGTACATACATACATCGGTGTCGGTATACGATTTTATATACACATAAGAGGTTAAAGTGTGTAATACCATACCACCTCTCTATAAACATGACACAAGGATGTATATTTTATGCATGTGATATGTTGCTTTCAGTGGTGTACAGCTCTGCACCACTCGTTCACTTTGGTGATCTACCGGACAATAACACTAGAATAAAAGGTACCAGTTTTAAGACCAGCTTTTATGCTTCAAAACATCAGTTTGCTACAACCTCAAAATTGTATGAGGATGACTCATTTGTTCCGAAAACCTTTTTATGGGGTGGTACAAAGAGGACGCCCGTAAAAATCGCGTTTTTGGACACACTCTGCCCGAAACACTATGACCCCACTCCCCTCTTCGGACTAGACGGAGAATCCAACCGTTGAAACTCGTTACATGTTAATTGAGTGGTCCTGAAAATTCTGTGTTCCAGTTGGAACGTACGAAGCAACTATTTATTTATGTTGATATATAAAATCTTAAACTGGAAGTGTGCAATAAAAACATTTACTACATTTTGTAAGTACAATCAAAGCATAATCACTTTTTAATCCACTGTAGCACTGCTTTCTACCAATGCGAGTCCTTAATAGCAAGGAAATTGTATACTCATAGAGTATACAATTTCCTTGCATTAATAGTAACGTTTTTAAGTATTTTTTATTTTAGAAGTTACACACGATTGAAATTTTGTGCAACGTAATTCATAAACGCCCCAAAATTTTAAAAAACAGGACCATAAAATCTAAATGCAACGATTACCGTCTACCTTCGAACGTTCAGAACCAAACAAAAAAAACACAATAAACGGCATATCAAAATATTTTTTTGCAATTTATTTGGATATTCATACATATCACATTCATGCATATTCAGATAACATTTTATATAAGTTTCATGCAGCAAACCTTTAACAAAGGCCATCGTTCTCTTATCAGCAGTTCCATTGTCTTTCTATGAAGCCAGATAGACCGTAGGGGAATGTACACATTTTACGTACCCGGCTGGGGGAGGGTGGGGGTCTGACCTTGCATTACAGGGATATACTAATAACATTGTGGCTCCGCCAATTTTGTGTGACATGGGGGAGGGTGGGGGTCTAAAAAGCGACAAAATTGTGTTACGTAATATGTGTACCCTCCCCATTTCGTTAATATAAATGGGACGTTTTTGGACGACCCAGGTCGATTTCGCTTGATGGCGTCATTGCTGGTGTTTTACGCAGCACCTTTTAATTTTTGTGTGGTATATAATTTATATTATATTTGATAAGGGTCCTCCAAATGAAAGGGCCCCACTGTGCACAGTGGGTTTTTTTAAGCGCGAAATGGCTTACAGTGACCGCCCACTTTCAGCACTTTCTAGGGATATCCTGCCTGAAGTAGATGGTGTTTTCATCATAGATGGCCGCAACGGCAAAACCGTATTAATTCTTTGGAGGCCGGAGTCCCGGAGGCCAAAAATTAATGTGGAGGCCGGAGCCCCCGAGGCCGGAGCCCAAACGAAACGAACATCTATGGTTTTCATCCCTGGATGTAAATATTTCAGAAATCAGAAAATTTGACCATATTGGTTTCAAAAGAGAAGTTGTATTGTAATTTGCAGCAACGAAACTTACTACTGATAGTATTCCATGCAGAATCAATTGTTTTGGATATCTATAATTTGCAGCACAAATATTTAGCGCAGAATTGAGAGCGCAGGTATTCATAAATTATGACTCCACCATATATATACACGAACTGCATTCGCTTGGACAAGGTACTTTTTTTGCAATGGGTCAGAGGCGGCAAATTGCAAACCAGCACTTGGATGCAGAACTCTAGAATTATACTACAATAGGCGGCGCGGCGCACTTTGTATTGGGTGTTTATTTATATTAAATTCAACGATTTGTCGTCTGTGTGTGTGTGGTTCTCTTTGAATTTCTGGTTGGATTGTTGGATTGTTGGATATGTAATTCTCTACTTGGTGACTTGGTCAGGGTCACTGTTTCAATCAGCGAGTTCGGCCGGCCTGATCTTGAATCACTAATTCTAGTCTTTATTATAATTCGGCCGGCAAATAAAATACAGGATATTAGTTGATTTTTGTACACAATCACAACATTTATTTGTTCTTATGCACTAATTACACTGGCAAAAATCATGCATTTTTGTACATAATTTTATAAACGTAACTTCTGTAAAAGGTATATCGTCCTTGTAAAACATGTTTCACAGATTCCAAAAAGCAATCGTTACAATAGTATCTCGAACTTATTTTGATAAATACGCACAAGTTTATGTGAGGAGGGGACGGAATGATGTCACTTTACCCACAAATATAATACTCGATGTACCATCAAGATATTACAGTACTGACATTAGGAATGAAAATAGACTTGAATTACTTAAAAATGCAGATGACACTGACAGCGAAACCGACTCACATTTACGAGAGTTTCAGAAATTAAAAGTATATAATTTTGACAAGCCGAAAAAATTTATAACGAAGGATGCTGAAGAATACATAAACCACTTAACAAAGGTTCGTAATTTTTTCATATCATTTCAACTTGCAAATAAAGAAATATTAGTAGTCAGTATTATAGTAATAAGCTGGGTGCATGTTTGGGCAGTGACCCTACGTTTTGATTGGTTTTGGTTACAATACAATTGAAATTTTTAAATTTTCATAGGTCTATCCACAACTTGCTGAATACGATCATGAACGAGTTGTAAGATATTTGGAATACATGTCCATCTTTGGATTCAAAGTTTCTAAAGCTGCTGAGGCAAGTGAAAGAGTTGTTCATAGTTCATAGGTAGGATAAAGTATTGGTGCATTAAAATAAAAACCCTAAAATAGAATATACAGGCATTTAAGCACATATCCACGATCCTTCTACACTTAACTACACAGGGCACAGGGCGAATAAGCATGAATTTACCTTTGGCTTAAGTTGTTACACAATACATAATGCAGCGTGGTAAATCATTTGAAATATTTGAAACCATTTTTCTAAGATAAATTGAATTTACATAACTACTGGTGCCCAAAAAATCAAAATCAGCCAGCGACCATGGTAGATCGTATGGTAACCCCCCTCCCTAAGGCAAACTTTCTTATTGGACTGCTAATGGTGGAGGGATACAAATTTTGGCCATAGTATTTAATGAATAAGCCCTAATTAATTCAATGGTGGTTCATCACACCCGCCTTAATTTTCTGTGGCACTGGCGCTACTCTGTCTTTTTGTTCCCTTTCCACCCTCTAGTTATTTTAAAATCAGGGTAGGTAGGCTGCGGCTGCATAATGCAGACTGCATTACCGGTGGTTGTGTACCACTTCCCGAAACCTTCATTTAGCATAGCTGCCTAACATTTTCTTAAAAATTAGTGAGATCTTGCAATTTTAATTTTCTGTTGATTGATTTATAGATGGTGCTAAAATATCCCCCAATACTGGATAATTACACTACGTTGATGCAGGACTCTTTATTAGCTTGGCGAACAATTGGATTTTCAGAAAGGCAGCAAAGGAAAATATTAACAAGTTATCCTCAACTTATAACGTTCCCACAAAAGTCTCTGACAATAAGAGCAACTTTCCTCAAGAGTTACTTTACTGGCGAAGAAACGCTTAAGCTTATAGAAAATAATTTGTCCGTTATTTTAGAGCACGCCAATATTGTAGAACGTAAGGTGAGCTATCTGATAAAAGAAGCGTCTCATACCTCCGAAGCCATTTGCAAATGCAAGGCAATATCGCACCCACTAAATTTTATTAAAACGCGTCACCAGTTTCTGATCAGAAGTGGACTATTTGAAGTGATTCCATACAACAAATTGGCAAAAAAGTTGGAAAAAATCACTAAAAATGTATCTACAGCGCCACATGGAAAAAAATTTAGGGATAAGTATTTCACACCAGAAGAAGTTGTTTGCTTGAATGACGACCTGTTTATTAAAGTATGCACGAATGGGCTTCTTACGGTGAACGAACTGGTGGCATTTGAAGAAATGTATGCCTTAGAGCTTCAGAACGAAATGGATGATGTTGATAAAATAAATGAAGAAGATTTTGATGATATAGAGGAGACTGATATAAACATGTACAATGATACCCTTGTATCAAATTCTGAAGTGCGAAATTCCCTTGGACATTTTTCAGATTTAGATAATCAACATTTTTATTATTAAAGTATTTCTAATAGTCGAATACAAATTGTTTACTTGTTAAGCGGTGTTTGTTGGAATATTGGAATCAGTCTCCAATCTCCATTGCTCTTAGATCATTCTCGTTATAAATACAAATAAATGGGTTCGAGTGTGTGATGGCCGGATGGCCCTAAAGTATTTGGTAGTAAAAGCGATTTATTTATCCCGTTTCAGTAATTTACCTCTGAGTGCAAATTTCTTTTGACATGTTTCATAATTATTACAGTTAAGGTGATTATTACGGGTTGATCAGCATATAAATAGTAGTAAAGTCTATAGGTGTTACCCATGTTTAGAGGAGTTTGAGGAGAACTGCGTCACTAAACTCTCCGATTCGAATGTAAGACAGATTTCAACAGCTTAGGAAAAAAACTGTCATTATCATATTCCGTCGACTCTGACAGTTGAATCTTTCGCCAACGTACCGTCTCGAAATCCAATCTTTTACTAAGAACAAGGATCCAATCAATTACACACTCACAGACTACATTACCAACGACAAATCTTTTGTTGTTACACTCCAATCCACTGCTCCACAGTTTGTCCACCAAAACGCAGCCATCCTCAATCCCTCACACACTAGCAGCGCGCCAAGGCCAGGGTTGACCAAAAACACTTACAATCAGTGTCCTTGCGCTTGCACTATCACTTCTCGGTTGACGAATCCCACCTTACAAAATAATAATATGTGCCGTGCCTTTGTTGCTTTTGAGCTAATTAGTTCTTTCATTTGCACAGAGTATCCTGGTATAGGGTACAGTGGCAGAAATTCCAATTTTGGTGAAATAGTGACGATATATACACCATTCTTCTTCTCTCATGAAGACGAATGGATTGGTATGTCACCTGTAAGCATT
>JABASC010004410.1:0-11932 GCA_019776185.1 Plutomurus gul | reverse complement strand
CACGGGTTTGTTTACATGTGCAAAATGTAAACAAACAACTGCGAGTGATTGTTTACAATTTGCACGTCTTTGTTTACATGTGAAAAATGTAAACAAACAACTGCGAGTGATTGTTTACATTTTGCACGGGTTTTATTCACACTTGCAAAATGTAAACAGACAACTGCGAGTGCTTGTTTACATTTTGCACGGGTTTTATTCACACTTGCAAAATGTAAACAAATACGTGCAAGTGATTAGTCCGAGTAAGTATATTATTTTGTCCGAATATTTTATTGCAAGTGTGCACTCCCAGTTTTCCCTGTGTCAGTGTAAAAATTTCAAGAAACATTTGAACAGCGAGTAAATTCAATTATAAAAATGTCTAACATTTGTTTAATTTGTGGGGTTCGGATAAAAACTAGGCGAAATAGATCAAGTGACACATTGAAAGATCAAATGTTTACAATATTTACCCTACGGTAAATTATGAACATTCCTTCGATATTGTGCCGAGATTTCCTCTCAAAAAATGGGAGTCCATCTGAGTGGATATCATTATTTAATGATTGCTCCTCGGAAGTGCAAAAGGCACACAAAAATTTTGTGGAGATGCTGCAGTGTCAGAAAAAATACGAATCATTAAAAGACAACATCAAGCGGAAAATCAACAAGAGGAAGGAAAAAGTTGGAAGAAAGAGCGGTACAAAATACACGGAAACCGAAGACAGAGACAATGTCCTATCGGACATCCTTAATGCTTATTTTAACCTTTGTAAGTAATAATTAGTATTATGTTTTACTAAATCAACAATTTTGTAGTTTTAAAACAAAGAATTGAATTATATTGTATTCGGATATAATTCTTTTGTGTTATGTTGAATTAAATTCAATTTGCAGCTGCAGAAAAAGAGTATGAACCGACTGCAGCTTTTTTGCCAACGAAAGAAGAATACAATTCCTGTGATTATGAACCAGAAAGTGATGACTGCTACTCAAAGAACGACTTTCTTCCAAAATTTGATGGGGAACGAGCAAAAGGTCAATGTCCGCAGTACACAATCTTCTGAAGACGAAAATGAAGACTCCTGTGATTCTGGTGTTAAGCTTTCGGACAAAGAAATTTCCACACAGCAGTCCGGTAAAAATGTGTTTTAGTGGAAGTTATACCAATTTGACTTAAAATTACAAGTTAGACTAATTGGACCATGCGCAGGGTTTAAAGGGGAAATTTCTCTGGTGGGAAATCCCAGTGGGAAATTGGGCAGTAGTCTCACAGGTGGGAAAATGAGAAATTTTGGTAATCGAAACATTAAATCGAGTTCAAAGTTCTCTATAGTTTATACTGTTTTTACTTATTACTTTAAAAACTTTTTACATTTTGCACTGGTTTGTTTACATGTGCAAAATGTAAACAAACACGCACAAGTGAATGTTTACATTTTGCCCGGGTTTTATTTACATGTGCACAATGTAAAAAAAACATACAAGTGATTGTTTACATTTGCACGTGTTTTATTTACATGTGCAAAATGTAAAAAAAACATACAAGTGATTGTTTACAGTTTGCACGGGTTTTATTTACTCGTGAAAAATGTAAACAAACACGTGCGAGTGATTGTCTAACTTGAACTATAGCACATTCTTTCAACAGTCCGGTGGTATAGTTAATGTTTAAAAAACAACAATTGGTTCACCATTTTATTATATTTCATTCATTATACAGATTCCTTCTCGTTCCGCTGCGAATATTGCAATAAAAACTACAGCAGCAAACAGGGCTTGCTTCTTCACAGATGCCGGGTGCAGAAAAAGGAGCGGCCCGAAACTTGTGGTGAATGCCCCCAAAAGTTTTTTAAACATTACGAATTGTCAAAACATTACCGAAGATATCATGGTGATAAGGAACCGCCTCCGCGCCCTCCTGTGAAAAAGGAAAAGTTTATCTGTGGAGTATGCGGCAGACAGAGTAAAAATAAAAGTTCGCATGCGGAACACAAATTTTGTCACAGTGACCTGAAAGAATATTTGTGCGAGGTTTGTGGGAAAGCGATAAAATCGCCACTTTCTCTGAAACGACATGTACAATTGATGCACGTCGACGGGATAAAGGATAATGACCCAGTCCGCAATTCTAAAGAATTTAATTCCATATCCAGTAAGGACAGATCCTCGTATCGTGATGCCATTGTGAAACTGCACACTAGTGGAAGGAGCACGAGTCAAATTTGGCACATTCTGAAAAAATCAGGTGTTGCAAAGTCTACAATTTACAGGGTGCTACGCCGATTTCAAGAAACGGCAAGTGTTAAGGATCGGCAAAGGATTGGGCGACCTCGAAGCAAAAGAACTGAAAAAGTCTTGATGGAAATAAAATCCAAAGTAGGTTTGGAAAGTATTGCAAGTATGGCGCGAAGAATGAATATATCAGAGACCACCATAAAGACAGCACTAAGTCATGACCTCAAGATCCGTATAGGAAACCATAAGCGTAAAGATGGACAAAGAAACTAAAGTGCTGTCCACACCAACTCAATGTGTCCGCAAATCCAGGAAATTGTTCAGAAAATCCAACTCATTCCAAATGGCATGCATCGACTGCATGCTTTTGGCAGTTAATTTTTATCCCCTATATATCCCCGTAGAATATACCAATCGAAAATAAATTCAGCATATATACAACTTTTACCACTCATAATTTAAGTGTTCTGTTTCGCGTAAAATTTGAATTCCAGATTGTATTGACACAATGATTATTTTTGACATTTGTTTGACATTTAAAAAAATACAAACTACCATGAAATTGTGAGTTGTAAAAGTTGTAGAGGCTGAACCTATGTTTCGATGGATACATTGGACCTTCACGGTCATTTGACTTTAGTGACCTCGACCATAATTCTGTGGAATGTGCTTTAAGTATTCCGGTATAGGACGTCCAAATCTCATATTACCTACTGTTTGAATTTCTTCATATGTACTGTTAAATATTGCGGAACTTGTTACTGCTACTACTATTTAATTTACTGCCACTTGTTTTTATTTTACAGACAAATAAAAAAAACCAAATTTAATCTGCGACCTAAAATCCTTCAAGTTTAGCTACTGCTTCATCTCAATGGAATTTGCAATTATATGTTGAGGATGTGTGGGACAGCCCAGATAAAGGTCTCTGTATATAAAGTGTAATTGGTAACATTGAAAGAGTCACCCTGTAGAACAGGTTGTCATAATAGGATTTGGTTTGAAGAGGATGTTTTATGTTTGTATGCTTGCATGTAGTAAATGTGTGAAGGCTGAAGCCGTCTCTTTAGGTTTTTACAAATGTACAATTTCATGTCAGTTGTCGGTTACACGAATATATTTGTCGGGAGCTTATAAGCACAGCTGCGCTTACATGTCACTCCCGTGTCCTACTCAGAAATGTTTACACTAAATTATGAGCATTATACACGAAAGTGGTAACACTGAGCATTAAGTGGTCCACAGCAGCAACTTGGAATCCTATGTATATTCTAAAATTAACATGAAATAAATGGCAAACATAAATTTCATAGCAAACGAAATGTGATTGCCAATTTTGGAATGCGAGCTTCCTGAGCTAACTTTCCCAATCCATCGAGTTTCCTGTTTATTATTATCGTCTCACGATTCACTGCCCGACTACGCCTCCCTTTCAATCTCTTATCTCTGTAGCTTTGAAATTCTCCCCGACGAAATATTCAAACTCTAAAATTCAGTTCAAAGGTGAAACTTTAGCTTCACTCACACCTTCCAGCTCAACTTTCAATTAAATTTGGATTGTGTCAACGAATATAAAAAATGGAATTGAGTGCTAAGGAAATCGAAAGTAAGCATTTTTCAGAATTTTCGTACAACCAAGCGTTATAAATATTCTCCCAATAGAAACAATGCAACATTTGACGTTCGGTATAATTTTTTAAATAAATCTATACAAATCTTGGCCATCAGTTATGTTGACACGATCCATGTGTCAACTTTATATTTTTAAGTCATTAACAACTGTGAGCTAATAACCGGCAGGGCTCCACAAGAATTATGCCCTGGTTTAATGCATTGAATAGCTCTTCACCAACAGTACAGTGTCATTATTTCGGAACTTTATGTTCTCAAACAACCTTTATTATTTGTTGATGCCATTCCTCCTTGTCATTTACTTCAATTTGAAGTGTAAGGAATCGTCCAACTTCCAATCTAAGAATAATGGATTAGTAATCCAACTCAATTTCTCATTTCTGGTAGACGAAACGAAATCTGGACAAAGGGATAATTTTTTCTAATAACGATGAACTTGAATTTTGTAATTTCCGACTTATTTTGGACAAAATCACAATAGTAGAGTGTATTTTTATTGGGATTATCAGAATTCTGAGGGGGAAACGAAAACGTTATTACTGCTACATATATTATTGGTGTTTTCTGGAGCAGAGTACAACAACCCCACCTTTATTCATCGATACGATTATGATTTTTTTCGGTTTTGGACTAGAAGAATATTTAGCAATGTTCTTAATAAATCAAAGTTAATTTATAATATTTTTAATAAGTTGATGTTTCATCCGTTTGATTCAGAGGCAAAATTTACATTCTCCATTTACGACTTTAATGGAAATGACACAATTGACGCGTTTAACCTGGCAGATGCCCTTCGTGCTCTTGGACTAAATCCCACCCTTAAACTTATTCAAAAATTAGGAGGAAGTCAACGAAAAGGCAAGTTCTCATTTACGATACGAACTACAGGCAAACAGGTTAAATACTTGAGACCAGTAGTAACTAGCCACTTATTCCAAACCTCATTCGATTATATGCATTTTGCACTCAAAGTAGAAATGGGTAGTAAAAAAATTAGATTGGATCTTTGAGTCAGTCCCGAATTATGATTAAATTTACATTTTACTTTCAATTTTTTGTATTTTTAATTTTTTTTTGCAAAGGAGAAAAGAAACTTACAGTTGAAGAGTTTTTACCAATTTACGCGGACGCGAAAAAGGACAAAGATGTGGGTCAAATGGACGACTTCACAGAGTGCCTCAAGTTATACGATAAAGAAGGTGATGGAAACATGTTGGCCAATCAGTTAAATCATGTTCTTCTTGCGTATGGTAATTAATAATCATGTATTAGTAATTATCAAATGGAATATCATAAACATTAGCATTTACTGCTAAATATTCAAATTTAGGGGAAAAGTTGGATGCAAGTGAAGCGGATTTCATTATTAAGGACTGCGGAGAAATTGATGACGACGGATACATCAAGTACATACGTACGTAAGCAAGCTATAAATTAAGATTCAATAAAGAATGAGAATTACACTCAAAGTAAAGGTAGGGTTACGTTTTTGCCATTTTTTTGTGTTTTTACCATACGACTGGTAAAAACGATATTTAGCACGGGTTTTTATCATACCATTGTGTTAAATAAAACTACACATAAGACATGCTCCAATAACGTGTTCCATGGGGAAAACAGTGTACAAATAGTATTTTCCACCAAAAGTGGTAAAAACCACCAAACGACCATATTTTACCAATGGTAAGTGGTAAATACAAAATGTTTTTTTACAGTGTGATACATACCATACTAAGATGGTCGCTTTCATATGCACAGGATATATTCTACGTTCGCAAAAAATGTATTGCAATCTAGAAAATATTTTGTCTGGATATTTTAGTGCAATGAGGATTCATTAATTGATTTATGCATTTAGCATTTCTTAAGCGAATGGTTGGAGGACCGCATGATATTTCAGCGGCAGTGCGTCCAAAGCCAAGCATTGTTGTGGGCGAAGACGAAAATATCCCCACATTGTCCTATGCAGCAGCTAAGCCTTTGGTGTTGGCGACGAATGAGCCAGAGGGAGAAGAATCCCCTCAAGTAAGCTTCACTCTCAAGTCGCCAAAGAAAACTGCCAAAAATTAATTATTACATTCGTTCAATTTCCTTCCGCCAAAATTGTAAATTTTGTTTCTTTGAAATAGAATCAAGAAATAAATCTTGTGAATAGATTACTGAATACAACGATTTCATTATTTCCCCTGTACCAACCAAAATTTCACATTCTCTGAAATTTAATTACATTAATCAATATGAATAATACAGCTGTCAACTCATACATTAGCTTGGGTAATACATATGAATGGTAGCAGGTGCAATATACACAGGGCTTCATGAAAATAATTTTACTGTAAACAAATTTTAAATGCCGGTTCCGTCGTTGCCAAAACAAATGTTCATCTAGAAATTCCATCAGTTTTAAATACATAGCAGGGTTCCTTTTCTTACACCGTTCTCACCAAGAAATACATTAAATCCAATTGAATTTATAATAATATCTTTGGTAATTGTGCCTGTGGTTTCTTGTGGGTGATTCTAAACATAAAGGAAACCCTGTGGGAGGAATGCATTCGATTAGGCTGAGGTGAAATCAGTTTGGCGGTTGAGCTTAGGCAGTGGGTAAATGTTACCCGTTACTCGCGTTACCGGCGTTACCCCCGTTACCCGTGTTACCTCCGCTTCCTACATTTTTGCTGAATTAATCCTTGCTGATTTTATTTAATAAAAGTCAGGTTAAGCGAAATTTGAGTCCTGTTAGCTATCCAAATAAATCGAAAAACACAAAAATTCCAACCAAAAAAACACCAAAAAAGCACATAGTTTATTTGGATAGCTACAAGGACTCAAAGTTCGCTTAACCTGACTTTTATTAAATAAAATCAGCAAGGATTAATTCAGCCAAAATGTAGGAAGCGGAGATAATACGGGTAACGGAGGTAACGGAGGTAACGGAGGTAACACGGGTAACGGGTAACATTTACCCACTGCCTAAGCTCAACCAGTTTGGCTACCCGCTGGCAACGGAACCGAAATTTCCAATAGTAATTGCACTTAAGTCTTGAAATGAAATTTTTGGATTTTATGTACCATTCAAAATACTTATTTTTATCAGATATTAATAATCATTATAAACATTGGAGATCATTACAAGCCTTTGAACAAGTGGAAACATCACAAATAAAAGCTGGAAAATTTCAACCAGGAATTCTCACTTTTTCACTTGCCAGTAGTAGGATGGGGAAATAATATCGGATGGAGACATTTGAAGCCGCCCTGGTCAATGTACAATTCCCTTTGGTAGATAATGGACTCTGGGAGTAGGATATAATGCAATTGCCTTGAAGGTGAGATATGTATTTGCGAGGCAAAACATATTTTAATTTTTGAATAAACTTTCACAATCCTGCCACAGAGCATACAGATGAGATACGAGAACTATTTAAAGAAAAGCGCAACCGCGTACTGTAACCTAAAAAAGCACATTTTATTGGAGTACTATTTAAACTGCAATTGACCATCCTATTCTATTATTTCTATTGCCTCTGTTCATAATTCCATTGACGTATTCAAATGTTCGGAATTGTTTTGTATTCCGTGGCCTGGGCTACATATATTCTTACATCTGATACGATGATGTGATAATTATGTGTTTGGTGTAAAAGGATATGAGCAGCGGCTGTCTCCGCTTTCATTTCTCGGCAATTATTGATTTTCCGAGCGGGCACTCTCCCCTGCTCTGCTTCTGCACAGTCTCTCTCAACGAGCACGTACATTCACGTTTTGTACATATAGAATTGTCCAAGTGTGTTGTGTGTGGTCGGAGTTGGTGGTGGTGGTGGGGGAAGCCGGGTAATATTATTTTGTCCCCCTGCGTTCTACAGGGGCAAGGTGCTGTAACAAAAACGAACGGAATCGGACAAAGTGCACGTCCGAATTCATTCTCTCTCCCCAATTCCCCTATATTTTCTCTATTTTCCCTATTTTCTTATAGACACAAATGTATCTTTTCCGTTCGTCGAAATACATATGAAGCAGCAGCAAACAGCACGGGGGATAAGGCGTACGTGTAATGCACATGCTGCTGTGCTACATGTTTTATATAGCACGCGTTTGCATACGGACAGATTCGATCGAAGTAGAAATAGAGGAAATAGGAGAAATACTAGTGGTGAAATCAGGACAAACGGTGCTTTGGTGCAGTCACTTTCGCAAGCTTATATCCGCATACGAAATGCTAAAAATATTATTCAGAGCACACTTTCACCCGACTAATTCACAGCACCGAAATATCTGATCGTCTTTGGCAAATAAATAAAAACTCGTGTCAAAATTGTCAAAATTCATCTGAAAAAATTCAAGTGGCGTTATGAAAAGTGCCGTGAGTGTGGGGAGAGTGTTGACAGATAGGCAATAACTGCGTCTGTCTTTAATTGGAGCGCACCCAACAACCACTCTGAATACATAAAAACGAATGCAATAAATTAGATTATTATTAGCTCTCAGATTGAAAAATGTCTGTTTCGCTCCTGGCATCACAGATTCCTTGGTTAACACGTTCTTAGGGCTGACTGCCTTCCGAGATTTCATAAACATCAGTGAAGTGGTCATAAATAATAATTGGAGAATTAGCCTCGAGACTGAATTCAAGCCAAATGTAAATTTCGTCAAAAAAGTGACAATTAATTAGCATGGAGGAGCGGATGAGGATGGGAGCACGTGTCAGCTAAATTCTTTCTGCATGAGAGGAAAATGTGATGGCGGGTGTTGGAAGGGAAATCTTCCGGTGCATCGATTGTTGTTGTTGTTGGTGGTGGTGGTGGTGTGAGGAGAGGGTGGGAGGGATTTGGGGGTGAGAGGAGGGTGAGGTCGGTGTGAGCCAGTGGACAGAATGAGGTCAGCATCAAAGAAAAAGTTGACGGCCGTGAACCGTCGGTTACGGGAAAGATCGCGTCTCTCTTTTCTGTTTGTGTTGTTCTTTTTCGGTCTGTTCAGTTTAATCATTGTGATGGAGAGTTTGATGGCGGACGGGGACAAGCGGATGCTCCACGACGACGATGAGACTGAGAATGACGATTACTCCAGCTGGGACGTTTCCTATGAGGACCAGACGCTGTTCGACTCTGCCACAGCCACCAGACACGAACCAAAACTTTTCCTACCCCGGCAACACTCACCCTCCGCTTCCTCCCCCACTTCCGCCTCTACGAACAAAAGTGCGGCCACAAAAACTTTTATTTCCATTCGCACGGATTGGCAGAAAGTCGTCGGCACAAGAGAAAAGTTTTTTGTCTATTCCGCTTTCTACAATTCCGCTAATGAGTAAGATACAAATATTCTCAACTTTTCACCTTTTGGCCCCCGAGCGACAGGGTATATCCGACTCATGGTTTCGGGTTGGTTCGGGTTTTTGGCATACAAAAGTGTATACAAAAATAATAATGGGTCGGGGGTTTTATTCCCAAAACCTTGGTTTTACCCGACGAATCATTTAAATTACAAATAACATATTTGTAGGCCAAAATGTTGAACAGAAATTTCCATTATTGATCCCGCTTTTTACGCTCTGATGACTGTGCACTGCAGATTATCTAATATTATTCGTTTACCCTAATGTTGCGTGTATATCTCCCGCAGAATCAGAGCAATTCCAGAATTCTTCAATCCTAATCAGACTCTATTTATAATATGATGACCCAAATATTAAAAACAATTGTGACTTTGAGACTTTGTGTGATTGTGGTGGGAGAGGAAACACTTCATTGCATTTCCTGATTTATTTAGACCAAAATGTTTCGTTCTCAGTTTTTTGATTCTCCACTCAAATGATGACCTCGTTACCCAACCGAACGATGAATTCACAAATTGGTCACGAATGCATATAATGAACAAGTGGGCCACGTGACTAAATTTTTTGCTTAGTCCATTGCCAACCGACCCACTTAGAACTGCCCTATAATTAGTCAGAGATGCAATTGGCATGTTTTATTAATGGAAAAATGTTGATGGGTGACGTTTTTGTATAGTCACATTCGGATAATAGGGGCAACAAAGACAAAGACTCAGCAACACGTCCAATGCCAATTCTATGACAATAACACGCATCCATTCGCAACCGTCGATGGAACTGTAAAAACTATCAGAGAAAATTGGAATCTAAAATACAGGTTAGCCAATTAATTATTTACACTTTAACATTCAATTACATTCAATTGTCGAAAATTCATTAAAACATAAGCATACATAAATTGTGTCTATGGAATAATTTATTACCGAAACATCTAAAATAGGCTAATAAATTAATGTTTACCAACATGTGGGTGGAATGTGAGTTGTGAGTCTGTGTGGGGATGTAATTTATGTTTGGGGCGCCCAAACACAAATTACTGTTGGTGCCCAAATCGGGCTACCTGGAGTCCATGGCCGCCTATAGGTCCCTTATATATTCTATGTAAAATCCACGTATGTATGTATCCAGACAAGGGAAATGACAATGAGTCAACGATGACTGTCATTGAGATGGCATATTTTTGTATTTTCAGTGCATGTTTCGTTGTGTGTTACATCGGTGACAAAAAGTCCCTGCCTCGTTTCGTGTCTGTGGTTGCTGGGAGCGCGTCTTCTTCGTCGGGGGCCTCCAACATTTTAAGAGTACAATATCCTTCCGAGAAATCCAAGCAGCTGGTGGACTTTTCTGTTTGCGTGAAGCCGATTCACTTCAATTACGACAATCTGCTTCCGTTTCTGGAATGGATGGAATTCCATCGGTTGATGGGGGTGGAGCACTTTACGTTCTACAACCACACGATCGGGTCAAAGGTCGCCTGTCTGATGAAGGAGTACGGGGACAGCGTGGAGGTGCTCCCGTGGTCGCTGCCCTTTGTCTCCCAGAAGGAGATCCGGACCGAAGGACTTTTCGTGGCCTTAAATGACTGTGTCTATCGACATCGGGGCGCCTCCAAGTACTTGCTCCTCGTTGACCTTGACGAAATGATCGTGCCCCGAAGGACGGCCAACTATTCCCAGCTGATCGAACAACTGGACACCCTGTCGAATAAAAAAAAGATCGGAGCTTACTCCATGCAAAACGCTTTTTTCTACTTGCAGTGGCCAGATGACGTCAGCCAATTCAAAATTAGAGACGACCCGCTCGCTGAACTCGTCAGCAAAAAACTACTCATGCTCACTAAAACTAGAAGAAGGGCAAGACTTCATCCTCATAAACAGAGGCAAATATATTCTTTTAAATTATCTTGTATCAGCCGTGCCCTTACGCACGGTCCAAGAACGAACCGGGCACTTTTTGAAATTTTCAACTTCAAAAAGTGCACGGTTCATTCTTGCACACCCTACATAAACAGGAAAACATTACTGTGCCTGCATGCTGTATGGTATTTACCACACGGTAAAAATTGCCGGTTTTAACCACTAACCACTGGTAAAGACGCAGTCAGTTGGTGGTTTTGAAGGCATGAGGATTGCGCAAATTCTAGTGGTAAAAACCGTTTTTACCTGTGGTATTTGAAAAACATGAAAATTTAGGTAAAAACACAACTGTTTTTGGATTGTTTGGATTATGAGCTTTTCAATTAAAATTAAGCTACGTGTTTTGTTTTTAGGTCAAAGTACATTTGTGATCCGGAGAAAGTTGCGGAGGCGGGAAATCATTTTGTGTGGGAAATGGCAACTGGATATTTTACATTGTCAGTGCCACCCCACCTGGGGGCTTTGCATCATTACCGTGTGTGTGAGTTTGGTGGAGATCAGTGCACAAAGAGCCCTTCGGTGGTGGACAAATCATCTCATTCGTTCGGTCAGAAGTTGGCCATCCGCGTCGCCGCCCAACTCCATAAATTGGCCTCCAAATGTCAATTTGATATCAATAAAATTCTCCAACTTCCAACCACAACCTCCATCTCAAAGACTCTCTAGTACATATTCATAATAGTATTATCTCCTATCTAATAATAATAATAATAATCAGACCTCGGAATTGCATGCATTTAAGGGATGTTCTTAAAAATTGGTGCCTGGCGTTTGCGGCTATAACTTTATACTCTGACCACAGATTATTTTAAAATTTTGTATGTAAATAGTA
>JABASC010004409.1:0-11945 GCA_019776185.1 Plutomurus gul | reverse complement strand
AAATGGCAAAAAATGTTGATCACTCGCATTTGTCATGAAACAGCAGCAGATGCTTATATAAAAAATGCAATAAATATTAGTGTACACACAGAGAAGCAGCAGAAAGTAAAAGGATGGTAAATGAAGGATATTCACATGATATCACATATAAAGTGCTCAAAAAATAATCTGACAGCCCATATACTTCCTTATCAAAATTATTTGTTCACTCATCTTCTCACGCAATGACGCAATGTCTCCTATTACCAATATAATAATAATTGTCCTCTTGTGTACTAGAGCATTCCTATACGTAAATCATCCTACGCAAACTAATTAGTTGGGAGAACACGGTGTGTGTGTGTTTTTCTGTATGCGTGAAAATAAAGTCTCATGTTTACACAACAAATTGTTTGAGCTCGGCGGATTTCCATGAAAATCAGCTCGAGAGTGAAACAGGAGCCGCTTCTAGTGGAAGATTTCCTAGCAGAAAGAGAAAAGGAACTTTGTTATCGAGCTTGGATGACACACGAAGAAAGAAAACATCTTGAAATGTTTGCAATATCTCCTTGCCTCTCTCCCAGGCGCTTATTATTACTTTCATCGCACAAGCTATTTCTGTGTCTGCGGGACGGCTCACTTTTTAGTCTGAATATAGAATTATACTCTGTCGAAAAAATATAAACGAAATGACATCGCGAATGCCAATCACATACCACCACTAAATCAATACAGATTCTCACGTTACCCCATTAAGGAGAGATGAGAGAGCTTGAGAATTCCACTAGAACCGTACCATCTGCACATAGTCATACAAAATGGAATTAAAGGTGTTTTATGTTCCTCCTGTGAGAATTATGACACAGTCTCTGAGAATATAAATATCAATATTTGTGCACAAAACGCAAATATTAGCAATTCTGCTTGTGTGCTATGGCAAAAGCTTTTAATTAGCGCAGAAAGCAAATAATCCATATAGCCCCAGAATATTTGCACAATTTCCCCAAGTAATATGTATTTAGTTTCTTTTTTCCATGTTCGCACTTGTCAATAAATTGGGTCAAAATGCTGCTGTTTGTGCTGGTGGCTTTATATAGAGCAGAATGACTTGCTGTGAGAATTTGCTAGCACTTAGCCGTATATACTTCGATATCCACCAGAACTCATATGAAATGTGGTGTGTTTAGAGTGCAGGCCCTACAAACCAAGTTTCCACGAAGGTAAGTCGTAAATTGTTGTCTGTGATGCTCTTTTGTGGTTGATTGTGTGAGAAGTGCCCCAGAGAATTCATTCTGCATACTTCAAAGAAGTGTCTTTAAAGTTGGCTCTTTCGTTGCACAGAGTGTGGGGGGAGTTGAGAGTGGAACTTGTCTGAATTCGAAGTAGTCGCAAACAGTGGCGTATAACCTCACAAATTTCCTGTTACCCCACGCTGTCCCATAAATGTATTATAACTCCTCCCACAATTTTATACATACTACTTCACTTATCTCGCCCATGTTAACACACCTATGTGGTTACGCCACTGCGGACAAAAACATTACTACAAACAGAATGGATTGGCATTACTAGTTGTCTGCTTATGGCCTTAGAATAGGTATCTCTCTAGTATAGGTAGATAATGGAGGTTGAAGGTAACAGGCGTCTTTACCTTACGGTAAAGTCAAAGTATCCGCTCCTCCTGAATATGTATATACATAAGAGACAAAAGTGATTCTCTTTAGAGCGTTGGTGTGTGTGTCTGTATTTGTGTGTACTGAAAAGCATTTCATTTGATTCCATGAGTCGTCGTGTTATTCTCAACCACAGAAGCTACTACGTCAATATATTAGTAGTAGAGAGATTCACAAAGTACATATGGGAGTTGCCTGGTGGATTGTGTGTACTGAAAAGCATTTCATTTGATTCCATGAGTCGTCGTGTTATTCTCAACCACAGAAGCTACTACGTCAATATATTAGTAGTAGAGAGATTCACAAAGTACATATGGGAGTTGACTGGTGGAGAAGAAGAAGAAGATATCTTCAGTGTCTTCATTCATTGTTAAAAAATGCAGAGAGAAAAGAAGAGATCGAGGCTTTCTTTTTTGAGTTAAAGTTGCACTCTCTGTGTCTCTGCGTTTCAGTGGCTGCTTTCAGACCCACAACACTATTGGCTGGCTTATTTGAGACGGAAGAAAAGTTGCTACTCTTTGATTTAGTACTCTGTGCAGGGTTGAAAGTGGGAATTCCCACTTTTTCCACTGGGAAAATTAGAAAGAGTAAATATTAAGCGGGAAAATGGGAAATTTCACTGGAAAGATGCATTGAGGTGGGAAAATTGTAAACCCTAAGTCTGTGTGATGATGCACACAAAGAGTAGAGGCCTGCTGTCAACGTCAACGTACGTGTTTGTCGTTGTACACGCCACTCTTCATGATGCTATGTAAATGTAAATCATGAATCCCGTTAAATTCCACACACACAGAGACAGAAATGGAACGAAAACCAAAGCTCTGCTGCTGTTGCTGGCCCACACACAAACAATGAACACGAAGAGAGATACTTTGTTTGACCACATAATGTGTACATGTACGCTGCTCTGAACTTGTGCAAGCACTAATGTCTATATATACATATTACATATACATCTACTAATACGTAGACAGATATTTTTTGTGAAAAGCGTAAGCATCAAGGCTATAGTGCTTACATTTAGGTATTTGTTCGTCTGCGAATTCTAGCCATTTACACCGTAATGCTATTTATTTGTGTTTGCGAATACTGTTATGCGAAAAGCGGTGGCCACCACAGTTGAATTCATTATGCAACAACTGTACATCATTCATTTGATCCGCGAGCACAATGAAAAGTTCCAGTTGTTTTGTAGGATATAATTAAAAGAGTGAAAATAGTGGAACGATATATAAATTATTAATTTATTTACATATAGAAATTTACACTTTTTAATTGGACATTTCACAGTTGTGAGTTGCAAAATTATTTATGTCCTATATGTATTATTATGGACTTGCATCTTTATAATTATAATATGAACAGAAAAATTGAAGTACTTCATCATCATCAGCTGTATGAATTGAAATAGATGATATTCCCCACTTTAAATGCTAATGCTATTGAGAAATCGATACATATCGGCGTTTCAGGTATTTTCACGGAGAGTAGTCAAAAATGTTTACTCTTATACAATGTCCTGGTTTCTAAATAAGTTCTTATCCTGCCAAAACATACATTTTCCAATAAAAATTATTGACGGACACTTGCGATTTTAGACAGAAGTCCCTGATAAGGATTGTAAAATAATTCTTAGGATACGGTAATATTGTAAAGGATAAATATCCGATGTGTACTTACGCGCTTATTTCTATTGTTTGTGCATAAACAGAGAATTCTCTTTGTAAGCATTTCGGCAAACAGTATTTACATTTACAAAGGCGAAAAGCATATACGAAATAGGATTTATTAGGATGAAACATTTCCCAAAAGCTTTATCGAAGCAGGTAGCATTGTCTGGTCAGATGATCCTCTCCAACCTACCAAATGTTATTGTCTGGCAGGGCATCGAATCACTCACGCTCAGCTCTCTGCAGGAATTTCCACAAAATTCTATCTCCTCAAATTGGCTTTGAATAGTTTAAAGGCAAGGAATAAGGCCCAATATATATTTACCTAAAAGTACAAATCGGGGTGAATAAGTGAAAGTATCCGTGTGGAGGGTGGCCGGCTGAAAAGTGAAAGCTATTATTGGTTTTCTTCTTTCACTACCAACGGATTTCTAATAATACCCAAAATATATTTGTACAGTATTTGTGTAGACACTAGACACACAGGGAAAAGAGCATTTTGATTTGAAAGCCACACACGGTAGCATTTCATTCAATTTCCATATTGTAGTAGCAGTATAGTACAAAGTAGAAAGTTGGATGATCCCAGGGTTTACATTTTCCCACCTGCAACTGTATTTTCAAAGTGGGAATGCCAAATAAAATTTCCCATTTTCCCGCTTTCTATTTGTTGTTTCCATTTCCGAAAGGGAAAAAGTATGGGATTTTGAATTTCTCAGTTGAAACCCTGGACGGTTCGCATAAGTGCTTCACTTTTCCTGCAGGAGATGCGTACAGACAGAATACAATGACTCTGTCAATTCAATTCTAATATTACTACAAGCACCACTATTGCTACCGGATTACGTGGAAGCACACGCTACGCACAGCTCACACACAAAAGTAACAGCGAGCGAAAGGTTATTCCCTGTGTACTGGTGAGAGTGGTGGTGGTGGGTAGCATTGAATTGGCCAAACAAAACGACTGAGCAAAAGTAAAGTCTCTTTTTCTCTCCTGAATTTATGGATTGTGCCATCCGCTATTTCATCTCGTGGTTTTCCCATTTATTTCTCCTTAAAAGCCAAGTAAATCCAATACAGCAGACGAGAAGCCCTCTCTCTCTCTCTGACTCTGCCCGTTTTAACTACACGCATAGATACTACGTCAAATGCTGTGCTGCTGGCCATTACTCTTTCACAAGACTTTTATATCATTTTACATAAACAGCGGAATCTCTGCTGTGTGGATGGAGTTAACTCACACACACAACTCACCACAGAAACCATCAGCAGGCTAACTTTGACTGCAGGATTAAGTCTGCTAGCTGAAAATGCACACCACCAACGATCTCTCGTACGATACTCATGTTTAATACAAATATTATTATCAATGTGTATCTCTATTTTATATACCGTACAACCAAAAGGGCTGCTGCATAAACTATGTACACAAAATCAGAGACTAGCGTAAAAATGCTCATGTCTGTTTCCTAACACTTGTTGGGTAGGAAGCAGTGTTGGTTTTGCCTTTCTCCAATTTATAGATTTTCCCCTATAATAACATTTTTTATCATTTCACGAAGGTTTCCCCCGGTAATTTGCAAAATTTGCTAATAATTTTCACGAAATCATAATTTTTGTAGTTCTAACACGGGAAGGGTTTCAAAATTCACATGTGCAGTTTATGTGTAACCTCTAAGCGTACACTGTTTCGTATCAATACTTATGCAGTCCTGTGTAAAACTTTTGTGTTAACGTGGTGAAGCAGAGGAGGGCAAAGCAGGAGATTGACAGAAAAACGTTGTGTGATGAATGAAAAGAAAGCCGCCCTACATGTCACGTCAAATTCAAAGCAACCCAACTCAATTAAAACCACTGCTCACGTATAACTAAACATGAAAAAAATGAATATGAGCAGCATTGAGCAGAGCCACTTCTGCTTCTCTCTAATGAGTCTTAATCATCAATCTGAATCACATCTTGTTGACATTGCAGCAGCAGTAGTCCCATACATATATAAAATGTACATGTTTTTATTCTTGAAATATTCTCTCTCTGTGTCCGTGTCTCTGTCGTAGTCGAGAGAGTGGGAGTTGTTTGCTTTAAAGTTGGCTTGACGTGCTTTGATACTTCTGTAGTAAAAGTAGGCACAATGTCACTTTCTATCTTTATTTCCGACACTTCGTGCCGGTGCATTAAGATTTTCCCTGTTTACAATGGAGACAGAGCTGTATAGTATCTGTCTCTCCACCTATTTACTTATAAGATTAACCGACAACGGCCAACAACCAGTGTTTAAAATTCAAAAAATAAAATTCGCAATGGGAAAAAGTGGGAATATCAACGGGAATTCCCACTGAGAGAGGGAAAATGGGAATTTAAATGCGAATTCCTACCTTTTCCCATCCTAAGGATGGGCTTTGAATTGAGTTGGGGTTGGGAAAATTTTAAACCCTGTCAAGAACGTATATATAAGTGCAGGATCTCTCCCACTATTTATTCAATCATCACTTCTATTAAAGCAGACTCCGTTGTTCTCTCTCCTTAGCTGCTCACTCTATTATATGGTTCCGCAGGGATCAGATGAATATTTAAGCAATCTTCCTCTATAGTCATTTTCTACATACTACTATATATCCACGTATGCACCTATTACAGAGAGAGAGAGAGAGTCTTGAAAGTGTTGTGCACTTCTATGCTATTTCTGTGTGTGTCATGTCAGTCAACGTGACTGAATCAAAGCCAAAGTGTTGAATGCAAACTTGAATTCAATTTCCACCTTTGGAAAGAGACAGACTGCTACTATGATGGTCCATGTAGGTATAATACCGAAGATGGCTTCGATTGTTCGCGAATTGAACTCTGCGTGTACACACAGCTGAACACGTCGACACACACACACACACACACACAAGTCAATGAGCACCATTTAAACTTGAGTGAACGAGTGAGAGAGAGAGGCATTAAAGCAGCGTTCAATAATGCAAGATTTTTCACACTTTTTGCCGTACGCCGGACAAAAGTTACCATAATGGTGGATTTAACAAATTTCAAATAAAAAAAACCAAAATTTACTGACGAACGTTTAACATGAGCCTGCCATACGATTTTGGCCATTTTTGCCCACCTGTAAAATGTTTTTGCCAATATCTAATCGGTGTCGGGTGTGAGGCTGAATGCTACAAGAAGTCTCATTTGTATTATGATTCCTTATTCGTTAACTTTGGCGTTAGGCTTTATACATGAATGACTATTGACTAAAGACACACGCGGAAAGCGAGATACGAGAAGATTCTACGGTAGCAGCAGCGGCATTAGTCGGATTTGGTGATGTGGTCATTTTGTCTTGCTCCCGTTTGACATGATGACGACGACGACCAAAGGGGAGTTGGACGTCTCGCTAGCACTCTCTCTTTCTGAGTATGTCCTGCAATGCTGCCAGTCTCTATATTGATTTATGGCCTTTCATTACTCATTCGGCATTCCTTTGTGCCCACTCCACTATAACATCTCTCTAGCTAACGCAATGCGAACCATTCAGAGTGTAGTCTACCCCACTTCCTCATCCATCAAGAATCATTCTCTCTCTCTCAGTCACCATTAGTGTGTCTATGTTCCAAATACCGTGTAAACTATAAGGCTCCCAGGCCATCGTGCACACGGCACAATGGTACACATTAGGTTTTTGGAAAAGACACGCATCCGTGTCCAGGGAACGAAAAATCCAGTGTTTTAAAATGAAAACCCACCCAAGGGTGTTCAATTCGCGCTTTTGAAAGAAATCAATCTTAATGTTTTCTTAAAAAGTGGTTTTGGTTTATTTAATGAAATCTTGGACAAAGTATACACTCGTAAATTGATGGTTTTATTCTGAATATCCCAAAAAATCCCACAACCCAAAATTAAAGGGAGAATGACCAACCCTGTTTGTGTGCACCTATTGTTGTGTGTGCACTCGGAAATACATTAGACAGCTACTGCCTATATATTTCTATATGTTCAGTATAGAAAATAGCAAATGTTCACTACATATCACACAACAATCTAGTAGTAATCTAAAATTCGCATCAGCAGAGGGCCAAGACCACAACAACGTAGCCCATGAAATTCGGGTATTAGGCTAATAAGAGAGGAGGGTGCCGGTGTATAAGTAAGCCAATGAGATGCTCTATATTTCATAAAATAAATGAGATTCGTGTCGTTGCATTTACTTGCCAGATAATCCTGTAAAAGAAGAACAACTCATCACTCATTCTCGCCATCATCATGTAATGCTTGTATGTAGGTGATGGTGGTTGGTGTTGGTGCTTACGTAATACTTTTAGTATTCCGTTGCAAACTATAGTGAGAAAATTGTTATGTAATCTAATACTTTCCTATTATGACTCTCTTCTCTCTCGTTCTCTCTGTATCAAATTCTGCTAATAATGATACACTATTACCCACCACCAGCCACAACCACCACCAACATTATCCTTAAGCAGAGCTCATCTATCTTGTAGCCAGAGAGCATTGTGTTTTTAGCTTCCGCACTACTACGCGCTCTCCTTTTGCCATTACTAAATAAATAGAAACTTGAGAAAGATTCTCGTTATTTTCCACAAGCCACCAACAACACAGCGGAGAGTGCACAGAGTGGGAACACGGTACTTTTGGACGTTAAGTGCGTGAATTTCCCATTCTGTGGGGATTTTCTTGCAGACAAGTTAGAATCAAGGGGCAGAGCTAGGCAGATACTCTGACTGAGAGGACGATGATAAATGTCTCGTGTACGGTCTGCTTCCTCAAAAAGGGAACCAGAAGCCAAGCCACTGATTGTTAGAGAGTATCTACTAAGACCTGTCTATAACACGAAAATCCTACTATAAGACGTAAGAGATATATGGCCGTTTAATGCATATATGCAGACAGACTGGAATTCAATGACTGGACTTGATAGACTGTTGGCTGGTAGTTTGCAGCTGGGGAATATCAGAAATGGGTGCTTATGGAATCAATCAGAGAGAGAGAACAGGTTGCCTCATTCCTGCTCAATCCTTTCCCGTTTTTGCTAAGCTCCGCTAATCCAACACAAGGGCAAAAGTTCAATCTCTGTATGCATGTACTGTGTTAATAGTAAAAGAGTGGTGGACTCCGTGGCTGGACTGGACTTCCAACAAATTAGTGGCTGCAATTGCGAGACTGTGATTTATTTGTTCCCTCAATGCTGTAATATACATAATATCTTTGGAACAAGGACGCAACAACTTACAATTAGTGGAATTAACATGGCAGGATAGGGAATCTTTGAATGGGCGTGGTTTATTCAACAAAGGAAAGATATGGAATTTGAAAGGGGGCGTGATTTGTTTAACAGAGGAAAGATATGGAATTTGAAAAGGAGTGTGTTTTATTTAACATTGGAAGCACTGGGATTTGAAAAGAGTGTGGTTTATACATTTTTAACATACGAAGTGTAGGTCATTTCAAAATTTTTGGCTGAACAACGTCCACCCTGTCTTATGTGTGGTTACGCCGCAGCACTGTGGAGAATGGCGTCCTACTGCCAATTAATTAGACGATATGACTAGCCTTCACTGAACTTAAGATAAGCATCAGCAGACCTTCAACACACGGATTTTGTGTATGATATTTAATAGTACCTATAGTTTATGTGTAGAGGTAATGTCAGTATAGTTGTAGTGGTAAATAAACGAGCGTCGTTTACCAGAAAAATCTTTGCTTCTCAGCGGGAGTTCCTGAGAAGTTCTGGGTGCTTCTTCAGAGGGAGAGAGAGAAACAATAGGAATTATACATTTCTGTGTTTAAAATGCTTTTAGTGGTAGCTTTTGTGCGTTCTAGCCATTTTTTTATCGTCACGCAGGGCGAAACAGACAGACAAGCCATTGACAAGACAAATTTCAGCGGAACTCAGCTTTGCCTCGGACTTTCGAGTCTGAAAGAGAGAGAGAGTTATTGTTATCACTATAAGCCTGTCATTTTTTCTGATGAAAGAGAGAGAAGGAGAAGGATGAGTCTGTGATCAGAAAAGAAGCCGTTTCTAATATTATGTTGTTGTCGACGACGTTCAGGGTCGGTAATGTCTATTGTCCAAGGGTCGGTTGTGTAATATTGGCGAATCGCTAAAGAGTGAGGAATATTTCTGTACTTTAAGGTGAGATTTACAATTAAACGCTGTCTCAATTAACAAACGTTAGAATTGTTCTTTCCTATCATTGTATGTTAATTTCTAAAATTATTTTGGTGGAGTAATTGGGGTTGAACTTAATCTGAGGGTGGAGCTACATAAACCCATCCTACTAATGTTAAGCTGGGTTGTGTCTCCCTATCCCTGTATACTATACTAATTTTTAATTTGTGTAAGTGGAGGGAAAGGCACCCAACTTTAAACAGGCCCCTGACCTGCTATCTGATGATAAAATTGGAAGTATTCTGTTAAAGTTTAGATTTAACGTCCTATAATATATTTTCTATAATTTCGATTTATAAAAAACTGCTAGTACAGATACAAGATGTACAAAAAATTGAGAAGCTTCAATTATCTATACGAATTTAAAAGGGTGATTAGTAAAGTAGATGTAAAAGTTTCTTTAACAAAAGCTCAGAATTTTTGTATTTTTCATAGAATGTGCTAAACACCAACTAAACACGGCGGTACTACATACATATTGCCCACCCATACGCATACTAACATAATATATTATTTAGTAGCATAACCTTGGTCTGTGCGAATTTTCTTGACTTGTGCTTTGTAAATGGGAGAGCGATGGGTGGAATGGCTGGGTTTTGGTCGGCCAACAATAACTTTGATCTTTACTTAAATTCGCTGTAAATCTTCCCGTGCCGTGTGCCCAGTAGTCGCATTGTGTAAGAAATATAAAGCTGGTAAAAAGTCTTATAAGTTTGTCTTTCATTGTCATTGACGTGTGATGGGGACTCGTTTGAGAGGCTTTGGCTTTAGTTAAATTCCCTGTCTACGATATGAGAGTGAGGAAGCGAGAGGAGAGAGAAAGGACAGGACAGGCCATGCTTCTCTCTGGTGCGGAGAGATTGGATTTATTCAGAGAGAGTAGCACCGAGGAGATATTGCACTATAAATCTCTGTCGGTGGACGACGACTCGTGGGTGACGATGGACAGCACATAGAACAAGAACAGGGGACAAGACAGTTTGCTGTGCTTTGACACGACTTGACTGGGCTTGACTTCTTAGTCAGTCAGACGTTTCCAATTCGCACACTTATATTTCTCAATGTTCACACACATCTTTAACAGTGGTCGTCTCCGTCTCTCCGTTTATTTAGGTTAAGTCTCTCTCTCTGTGTGTGTGCTTGCTCTCGCTCCTTCAATTCCTCTTCCAGAGAAAAGAACTGTCGCTGTCGTAGTTCGTACCTCCACGATCTCCTCCCGTCACAAACATCGATCCATCTAGCACAACAGATGATGCAAATGAAATAACCACTTAAAATATAATATATGATGCATCCTGAATGCTGCTTAACCTCCAGCAACACACAGTTCCATTATAATAATGCAACCTTTTGGATATTTTAGCCAGCCACCCGGAATAAATGGTGTAATTTGACGGATTTTAAATATTTAAAGCTAAAATAAGTTGCGAGCTATGCCAAGCAACCAAAAATGCAATTTGAGCCACTTTTACCTCTTTTGTCCACTGGATACAATGAAAGTGCAATTTGCAATCTAAATAGCAAGCACTCTTTAGCTCTTCTTGTTTATTTATCTGCTTATCTTGTAAAAATAAATAAGCAAGAGCCATCCTTCATGTTGTGAAAGACGAGCTTATTTTTTCTTTGAAAGGTGGGCTTTGTCCAGACCAGAGACTGCTTATGCTTGTATAAAAGAAAACTAAACTAGTTTTAATGGTACCATTAAAAAAACGACATCTGATTCCATTTAGTGAATGAAAAGAATTGAATTTTAGGCTCAAGAGAGATCGAGAGTGCAATAATTCTTCTTGGTATATAAATAATAGTTTTTTGGACAGGAGCAGTTAAGAGAAGTTTCCTTCCACAGTATAAATATCAGGTGGACGATTCATTAGTCAAAAGTGCGAAGGTTTCCTACTGCTCTTCTTCTGTGTACGTACGCACACACAGTGACGGATGAGTGGTTCTCATATCCACAGACAGCACACCTCCATAATGCATACTCTTATAATGTTAAATGTACACCTCCTCCAGCCTAATTGTGTGCTTTCTAGTGGATTTTTCTCTATCTCTCTGTCTACTGCTTACACACGCACATTTAAACTTTTATAAAAGAATTGATTACTAGTATAAAGGTGCCCGGAGCATATTGTGCGAATCCATACGCACACAAAGACACACACATTGCAGAAGGCCATGCGAGGCAGAAGGAGCAAAAGATGTATGGCCACACCTCCTTTTTACTATCTATTCAACTGTGGAAGTGAAATTATTCACTGTCCTGTCTGTTCTCTGTCTTGTCTTCTTCTTATGGCTGAATGTGGATTTTACTCGTGTACCACTTCAACCTCATTACTTATAAGGCAGAGAGAGAGAGTAGGAAATTGCTGGATAAAAACTTGTCTTGTTCACATTGTGATGGGCTGTGAGATTGCATCAGTCAGTGCCGTAATCACCGCTGTTGGGACAAAAAAA
>JABASC010004408.1:0-11946 GCA_019776185.1 Plutomurus gul | reverse complement strand
CGGAATATTCTGAATTAATTTTGGTTTTTGGAGGGACTTTTACTAAAGGAAATGGACCACAACCAGCCAACGCACCAACAACCATAATCCTGCTGTCGAACTTTTCACGGTTCTCGTATACATAGTTTTCGATATCGTTTCTTCAACTTCCATAGCAAATCTTTCGTTTGCCATTGCTTTCCTGCATACAAAAAAGTGCATAGTCTAATGTGACGACAAATTCGACACGATTCCCGACAAAAAGTCCCTCGTACAGCTTACGGGAGTTTCTTTTCCGGTTTTTCTTACGGTTCTCCTTTAGTCTGCGCCTTCTTCTTGTGGAACACTTTTTCTTCAACTCTTCATGTATAATTTTGAGGATAGGACGGTTAGACATATTGAGCTTCCTTCCAATAATTTTTATGGATTTTGGCTTGTCACGTTTGGTCATTTGGTCCACCTTTCTTTTAGCTTCCGGTTTTCTCCTCGTACGAGGTTTATCTTGTGATGGTTTCTTGAGCCCAATTGCTTTCGCTTGGTGACGAATTCCAATTATATCGACAATATGTTGAACTGTCTTGTACAAAATGTCAATATTGTCAGCTTTAAGACGTTGTTAAATGTCCCCTGAGCTCAAACCATCTTTGGATGGTGCTTTCACTGTACTCTCCACTTCCGGGTTCAATTTCTTCACCATTTCTTAACCAAATGTTACGAAAATTTGTACAAATGTTCTCAGTGAATTGACTAACAATATGCATTAATATTGCTCGCCGGCGTTTCCGCGTGTCGTCATACCATGGAAAATTACCTTGGGACAGATGAAACCGACCGCCTTTAGTAATGTGGGAAATGACTATAAATGACAAAAATAACTATTACGGTTTCGTGAAATTGTATTGAGTTCCTGGTGGTATTTTAAAAATATGGCAAATTACATTCTCGTTTTGGTTCTAAAAATTGTTAGAAAATTCAGCTTGAAAGCAGTTACCTAATACTTGACCTGGAGAGTTAAAATAGAATATTAAGACATCCAATAAATATTTCAACCATTATGTAAATTCAATACATTATCGTCAAGTAATGTAATTTATTGAAGGTAAGAAAGGTACTACTTCCATGTAAAGCTTTATTAGTCAAAGCAAACTCAAATCCATGCACAATTGCTAATTTAATAATAAATGGCTATTTTCTTCGGTACATTAGTATACAACTAGTTTTTTGTTTTCCTGATACACAAATTATCTTTCTCCTTGGTGCTAGCTAACACACAAATGCGTGCAATAGACGTACCTGTTCTTCATTTCTGAAATGACATTTTCACTTCCACTCAACGTCAAAGTATATACACATTGCAGCATAGAGAGTAATTATTTTATCAAAGTTCTACACGTTGAAGCATGTTTACATGAAGTCCTCCAAAATTTTATTATAGCGTTATCGTTATCAGTAGAAGGTCCTACAAGGTTTCTCTGCCTTTCATAGGCCATTATTACGATGATGACACTTAGAACCGTACCTTATACAAAATTGTACGTTTCATGAGGTGCGCCTATATAAAAGTAGATAATATAGTTACTGAATATACCATGAGACCCATGTGATGAATGACAGTGCAACAATTAAACATGACTTATTTCACCTACGCTTACCTTACTAGTTCTTGAGATAATAGTATACATAATACTTACACTACTGAATTCGGTGGAATTTGTATAATATATGTATAGCAGTTCTTCATATTTAAGAAAAATATTTTTCGTTTTTTGAAGCACATTCACAATGAATCTGTTTTCATCTGTTCTAAATATTTGTAAAAGTTCCAGTTTAATAAAAGGCGTTTCATCCCGCGTGCAATTCGGAATGTATTTGCTCCTCAGATCTGCTATCTGCTCTCCACAATCCACGCCCGCGTCTTCACGATTGCGGGTTGCACGGAATCGTTGATATAATATTATGCGTCCACTCTTATTATATTAGTAGTATGGATAACTAGACGCTGATTTCTTTAATCATGTAATATTATCTCTAAAGTTATTTAATATTCAGGAGAAACATGAAATATTATTATCCTTCTAGAGTCTTTAATACTAGTAAAGTACAAAGATGAGATATATAATTAAGAAACTTTGTTTCCTTTATATTTTTAGCCATAATGCCACCACAGAAGCTGTTGTTAGCATGTTTACAATGGTGCGAGTTTAAAGTTTCACAAGTTTCTCGGTTTGACACGCTTTCCTTATCTCCTTTAATAATCCACTACACTTGTAGCACACACGAAGCGTCTCTTACAAACACGTATAAACTATTCCGTATATTAATGAGGTGTTGTCTCTACACACACGCAACCCAAAATACATGCATCTGACAAACTGAGTTGGAAATCCCATGCTATTAGCCAGCTACGATATGGGTACGGTTGAAAGGCAGCTAACTCCACGCTTAGTGGCAAACAGCCGCTTTAATCATCGTAACTGATTGATAATGGGATTTCCACACGTGAATATTTGATAAGGTGTGTTGGGAATCCTATTACTAAGTAAAGCGTTCTACTGACAATGTAACAGATGATTAAGTAAGTATAGCCTTGATTTCAACACGCAATTTACTTTGTCTTTATTCCTTATAATGCACACTTTCACTGTTGCTTCGTGGAAAATTGGGACAGTACAAATGTATATACGTACATATTATCAGATGCACAATGATGGGTTGGAGAAATTCCCAAGCTCCGCACACTTACAATTCAGTCGACAGTGAGAGAAATAGAGTAGAAAAGTAGAATTGAGGAAGTGATAATAATAGGAGGTTCCATGAATATTGCACTCATCTCATTTTCGTCTTGAATACATACAGTAACATGAACGAATATATTCCAATTGTCTCTTGTGTAGTTGCAAAAAAATGCTTTCATAGCTGGAACAAATATTAACTTTCTCGAACACTTCACTGTAAGCAGAGTGAAAGTGGAGACTTTTCCCTTTATGTAGTAGATGTGCATCAGCATGAGATTGGGTAGCGATGAGGGAAATAATAATGTAAAGTACCAAGATACAGTTTCACGTGTCGGATGACAAGAAATTGGAGCAGAGGTAAAGTCGTGGAGAGTTGAGTGGATGGCTAGTAGTAGTAAATGTAATAAACGTGGTAGCTAAAGCAATACCACAGAGACTTTTAGGTAAATAGACAATAGTAGACACATTCTTGTTTTCTTCGGTTTTTCTGTAACTTCCATTATAATATAATACACACGTACCGCTGCAATCCACAACGGCCGTCCTTTCCTTCTACTCAAGAGTAATAGCTGCTGTAAATAAGAAGACATTGACTTCCTCTCTTACATTCATTCTGTTGTGTAGGCCACATGCATCCTATAGTAGTCACCATTCTCTACGTACAATAAAAGGCTACAACGCATTTGAACATATATATATGCATTATTGGACCTGCTGAGAGAAGAACAACAACATTACGGTACCCGAAACTACTTATTCCCCCTGGAATACCGTACTGGTCGTCACAGGCGTAAACTTTCCAATTGCATATGTCTACACCCAAAGTAGACAGATAAACATTTACCAATTTAAATAAGTAGTAACTTGCAATACAATATTGTGTGTTGGATCCCCTTCTTCTACTTCAAATTAAACATTTAACAAGGAAAAGTACTTGAATCTTGCAATTACGCGAAATTTTAATGAAACTTTGATATTAAAGTTATCTTTTAATAATGTACCTTTGTCTCACACTTTACCAAGACATAATATTCTTTCGCTAATGAAATTGGCCATCTAAGCTGCTGTAGAAGTTTTGTGTCTGTAGAATTCAAATGAATAAGGAAACAATACATGATACTAACAATAAGTGTATCTGTATTGTCGTTGTTCGGATTTGACTGTTACAACATTGTATTTATAAAAAAGTTAACTTTTGGCAGAAGAGTATATTTTGTGGAACCTGCTGTGCTGGTACGAAACACGTTAATCATTAATTAGAGTTCAATGTGACTGGGAGTCCCGAGTGTGTAGGCAGTTGTTTGGTATTGAATTAAAGAAGGAAGTTTGCTGAATATTTGAATAGCTATGTGACTAGATATAGGAATGACGCCTTCGCCGGCACACAAAATGAATTATGTATAATACTTAGGTTCTTTTGAATTCATTCGAGGGAGAATTGCTTCGATGGAATAAATACTAAAATGTTAAACGAATAAGCTAAAGTTGAAGTGAACGTGTCCCTGGGGAATCACAGTAGCATAATAACTAGTAGTATTACAAAGCGTTATTATGTTGGGGATGGGCACGTTGATCAGAATCAATTGTAAATAGAGTCAATTTCGACAGTTTTAGTGAGTTGGAGTCTGATGAAGGTTTTTTTTGACGGTACTTGACAGTGGAAGCACGTTCGAGGGGCAGTGGCAAAACGGCAAAAGACACGGACTGGGCACAGAGTACCGAGGCAGATGGACATATCGAGGAGAGTGGACACAAGGGTTTAAAGGACGATATGGGGTAAGACAAGCCACTGCCTCTAATGCCAAATACGAAGGCACTTGGGCCAACGGGTTGCAGGATGGATATGGATCTGAGACTTATGCGGATGGAGGTAAGCAATCTAATCCACAGAGCTAAAAAATTCTTTCTACTTCTTTCCTGTCAACTTTTCTCTCTCTCTCGCTTGTCGTCCCACGTTTTCTTTCAGACAGATGACCAGTGCACAGCCCTTGCCAACCCATGTGTCGCTTTCGTTTTCAATAACAGCCCAGACATTTACAAACATTCCTTCAGAGTTACGCTGATTTCTTTTCGATTTGGGCTTGAATACCAGTAGAGAATGTTACAGTTTCCTCAGATGCTCATCCTTGTTATTTTCCCTTATTTTCTCTCGTAGTATAATATAAAAAAAGTTGTTTGCCTATTGGATTGTATACGAATTGTGTTTGCTACTTTTTCTTGCTGGTATTCTTCACAGTACAATATATGGCATTAGAGGATGTATAGACGCTACTTAGTGCTCATTGTTATGTTTGTACAATGTATCTGCATTGAATGCTCAATAAATTCGACGCTACCAGCAAGCTCATATGCTCATTTTATTTGAAGTGCCGCGCTGTATGAGACTCTCTAGTCAACTGTGTACACAGTTGCTGCTTGCTCGTCGACAAACAGACTATTTGTAGACATTGTTAGCAAAAAAAACGTAATATTATTATTAGCGTTTAGATAAGTACACATCGTGCGTAGTTAAAGAAAAACGACATTGTGTACTTGCCTATTAAGGTATTAGCAGTACTACAGTTTTGTAGTAGCGGGGGACACGTGCATTATTCATGCTCCTTTTTGTGTCTGAATGCATGACTAAAATACAGCAGAATGTTGGCAAAATCTTTTAAGATTGGGTAACAGCGAAAAATTTCCTTGTCATTAGTCAGCGGGAAAACAAGTGGGCGGATGGCTGCCCGGAGCTTCTGTTTCTTTAACACAAGAACTCACATATTAAGCCAGCGAACTATCACATTCGTCTAATACTACTTATACTCTGGTAAAGTCGTTACGTAGAGATCTAATGTATAATAATATTAGCCAACTATCGCGTTGAATACGGATTAAGTAAATAACTAGCTGCCTATACGTCACCAGAGGCAAGTGACGTCTCTACAACGTACGTTTCGTGACATCGTCACAAACAAGTACTAGTAGTCGAACCATCATTTATAATCGGATAAAAAGCTAGCACAATGGAGAAGTATATCTGTCATGTCTGTGTTGGCGGGTAGGGAAACCTTATAGGTGACAAGACAAGTAGGAGGCACTTCTTATTATTATTCGTGAAAATAAATCCGTTTACTTAAAGAGACAGGAAACGAAGAGGAGTCAGCAGTCATAAATAGATACGCAGATTAAGCGTTCTGATGCATGATGACATCCGCTAAATGCCAATTTTCCCCATCAGTCATTCATTGATTTACATGTAAATAGTAGAAGTAGTAGAAAGAAAGTAGGACACATTGCCAAGAGAAATATAGGAGCGCGACAAAACATACAAATTGTCTACTGGATATTTTAATTAGTGTCTAGACGGCGGACTGCTGTTATTGTCTCCCCAGACAATTGTCCTTTAATTCTACGAAATACATAATGCTAACTTTTAGTCCACTAAATATATGCGGTTTAAGCAGCTATATCATTTCTACTACAAAAGATAAGTATTATTGATTTGAGCATTATTTTTGGAAGGATGATCCCAGTGCGCAGTGTGCTCCGTCTCCATTGCACGTAATGTTACACAATACATCAATTAATAATAACCATAGAATCTCGTGCCTCCCGGAGGTCGTAAAGCAGACAATGACCAATTACATGCTGGGGACAATAAGTATTATATATACATACATACGGTGTGCAGAATGAAGCGCCATTACGGTAATTCTATCAGGGAATTATATTTGCACCAATTGTTTCAGCATTGAAACTCACTTTCTAATGAGTTCTTGTTCCGCGTCTGTCGCTCATTCATCCTAATTTTGATGGGCTTTGTCTCCAATCCGATGAGATGACACGCCGTGCTCAAATGGCGTGAGGAAAGCATGTTGCGTAAATGATGAAATAAGTAAAGGAAAGCAGCGTTCCTTGTGAGACGGAGATGGAAGTGTTGCGTCACGTCATGACGTGGTTGGCGTGCAGTGCACAGAGCCGACAGATGAAGATCCCTACTACTACACCATTACTAATACTGCTTCGTACAGAGACAGACAAGACAGCACAAAACAACATTACATACATAGTGAAAGATAAAATAAAGATGTATGAACATCAAGGAATCCTTTGCTCTCGTCTACCTTACTTACAGTACGCACTGCTGTGTATAGTAATATGAACTGTGTTGAAGCACGTCAGAAGAAGAAGAAGTGCAACAAAAACTTTCCTTTCATATCGGGGAATCGGGGAATACTAATAGTAGAAAGGGCGGAAGAACAGAGTCGAGGAGAGATTTCATTCAGCCTTTGAATTGGGTGCAAGCTCTACTCTCTCCACTCTCTCCACTCACTATTTTACTCATTGCACAAATGCATGCAGAGAAGATGCTACTAATAACAATATGATTTACTAAACCCGTCCCAGTCGGTTTTCTTAACGAAGGCAACGATGTGAACTCTCTACGTATAGCAGACACATTTATCGAACGAGAAGATTTCAGTACAGCAGCGCTGTAGGAACTTTTTCACTTGACAGGATTACAAGTACATAATATGTATATATCTATACAATGTTTAGTAGATACACATGGATGTACCTATAGTAGTTGCTTATTTTAATATAGTGTGTAGTCTTTCTGAAAAGCCAAGAGCACTTAGGGTAATGCATTTGAACCATTTGGTAATATTGGTGGTGCTGGAATACAGGGCGAGCACTAGGGAAGAGCTCTTTCATTCATTTATCCACAGCCTCTGCTTTCTTTCACACTGGGACATGTCCGCAGATTGCTGTAACGATTAAATGATCTAGGATGCAACTGTGTATACGTGTACGAAATGAGGATGCTGTACTGGTACGTATAGCCTTTAATGCACTGAAGGATTGTGAGAAACTACTGGATAAATTGTATGTACTCCCTACAATCTGTCGGTTGTGCTGTGTGTGTGCAACCACTTCTCCATGCTGTTTAAGATTTGAAGAGTAGTACCGAGAAAGAGTGCTTTGAAAGGCTTCGTGGAATTTACAGATACATATGCTTTGCTTTGAATGTATTCTGTAATATGTATTTATATTATGGCATACACGGGTTATATTATTTCGCTGGAGAGAAAGTGGAGCAGTTGTCAATGTACACACAGACAGAAGTCAGCATCGAGAAAAGCCCTTCGACCCCCTGCAATAAGAACTAGTGCGATGACGATGAGCTTCAAGGATAAAATTTTACATCTTCTATTCACATGTTTTCAATAAAATCCGGATGAGGAAAAGAGATGCAGTTGATTTTTTAGGCTTGTTCGCCAAAATTAAAGCGGTTCTTCTAAAGGGAAAGTCAAAAATTGGAGTTTACACTAAAATGGAAATACGAAATCTTTCATGGATCGAATATTTTAGTTTGTCTAGCTTTCCCATGAAGTTATATGACGTGTTTAGATTCCTCTTCTGAACAAATAATTCATGACGAAAAGTTTGTCTCGATTACCGAACCTCCTGCAACACGTACGTTATGATCGACTTCAAAAACTACTTCTTATTTGTCTTTCGACGCGGATTTTTTCTCGTCTGTCGCCCTTCGATGTCTCACTCCATTTGTTAGCTGGTACAAACTCTAGTTCAGTATTGTGTGGTTTATTTACATGACTGACTGCATTCTCGGAGTCTTTGGAATGAATAGATAGCAAGATGGATTTAATGAGGCATTGCTATGTATAGTAAGAGGGCGAACAAAGGGACTTTCTTTTCAATAAACTATTTGCTCTCTACTCTTTCGTACCGTATACTTATTACTATTTACTTTGGGTACAGTTTTTGCGAGATTTATTAAAACGATTCAACTGAATTCTTCTTTGACAACCTCAGATTTTTTAAAATGAAAACGCGTTTAGACGCTATTTTTAATTAAAGTTAGTTTTGGTCTTCCTTTACTGCTCAACGAGTCTAAACGAGTTTCAACTGAAATTGAAATCAACTCCTCTTTATCTTAAAAAAATCATTAAAACTGTAGAGGGAAAACTTATTGTAATTAAACTGCATTTGAAAGACAGAATAATTTATCTTGCATACGTTCAAATTTCTCATTTAGTGTTTATTATGCGCTTTGCTTTTGCTCATTTACATTCCTACGATGGCGTCGTTTACCTACCTAAACGGAAAATGAGTAGATCCTGTGATATTTGCAATTCCCGATTTTTCGTTCATTGTAATTTTTTTCCTTCTAAAATATACATGGTTGATGGTGGTTATTAGCATGTGTTGTGATGGTATGTGAAACTTGTGCACATTTGGATTTGTCATTGATATATTTCAAATGGCATAGTGCAAATAGAAAACCAACCGTGAAGAAAAGTTCATATTTCACAACACAAGTGCACCAAACAAAACTGAAAACAACGTCCGATTGACTAGGCTTTGTGTTTCTATTTCTCTCTCGGGTCTACCACCACTACCAACACCAAACAAACAACCAAAGCTACAGCATACTTTTACTGACTACTACTACTAGCACTGCTGATAACACACATCGAGAGAAAGGGAGAGAGGCACATTAAAATCATGAGGCAAAGAGCATTAAGGATTAGATGAGATCAGCTCTGAAGAGTGTTAGCGAGTGAGTGAATCAGTATAAGATGTCACCAAAGGAACTTAACTCTACAAATAACAACGACTTAAGCTATAGGCCAAAGTACCAACTAAGAAAGTGTGAGGAGGAAGGAAAACAAGACAAGGTCCTATAGTTTATACGCTACTGGCTGTGACGATGAGACGAGAGTTGGCTTGTGCTTCACTCACAAGCCTCAGCTTTGCCCGAAGTAAACCAACTTCAGTGCTCCCACCACTCACTGATCTAATGTTGTTATGTGGCTCACTCTCGTCAGAACTTATATTGTAGTGTAGTATCTAGTACTGTTGTTAATGTTGTAATAGTAGTCGTACTACAGAAGCACTACTAACAGTACTGATGGAGTTCACTATCGCAGTAGTAACAGCATAGCGAGCAGATATAACCAAAGAGAATTCCTGATACACACAGAGAATATGTACAGATGAGAGTGGAGAAGAGCGCTGTAGGTTCATTCTCCTGTACTACAAAGTAGAGAGAGGAGATAGACGTGGAGAGAAGAGAGAGAGAGAGAGAGAAAGAAGGGCAGTAATCGGATCGAAAAGTTTTTGTTTAGAGTTGAGTGCGTCCAAAAATACACTGAGCCACAACGATCCACCCTGTCGTGGTGTGCATCTACAACCAAAAGTCGTCCAAGTAATATTGTCGTTTTGATCTAACCAACCGAAAGTACCGGCTTCTAAAGATTCAACTTTATCCTCTGCCAGTGAAAACGATTCGACATGTAGTTGTATTTAGTTGCATGCGAATGCTAACTTCCACATGCATAGTCAGTGGGAACGGGCCAGACTCATCGGACCTCGATATCGAGCACGATTCCTCTATTCTAGGGAATAGACAGAGAGAGAGAACGTGCTATACCAACAAAAGTTATTCGAATGGTTCCACTGAGCGTGTGTACTCGAATTAAAGTGAGAACGAATGGACAGTTCAGAATCATACACTTACCACGTTGTGTGTATAATGTTTTACCATATGAATCTATTCGAGCTTTGAATGTGTACAGACTTGATCTATATTTTTAGCACTCACTCCATTAGAAAAGTAGATTAATATCGGAAGTACATAATGTTTTGGTTTGGTCCGATTGAGAAATCAATTTGACATTAAGATTGATAACATGATTAAATTAATTTGGTTTCCAGTTTTCATATAATGTATTATAGAATCCACGACGAGGTATTATATATTTATGATATCGTATTATACTTCTACAAGCTAGCCATGGTATGGTACGAAGATTCTTATGTGCGGCTTCCGCTTGCCCTCTGGATAGGGTTACAATTGCAACATTTAAGCTGGTTGCTGTAATCTTTAATCCATATTCAATTCGTCCATGCATCACAGAGGATACATAATATATTCTATTGATTTTATAAAATGGAACCAGTGTATAAAGTTTAGTTGATAAAAGCCTATTAAGTATTTCCAGCCATTTTCCCCTTCAGCTACATTCGAATTCGTGAACACCTGTCATTACGATTACCCAATATATCGGGTTATCTATATATTGATCCCATTTCAATAGTGTAGAATTTGCAAATAGTAAGTATAAATTTAATTAATTAATTTTAGAAGACGCCAAAAAAGATTTGTTCACTATTCTTTCCATCATTTCTGTAAAGCATTATTGGTTTGCTCATGCACGATTATGAATCTGTTCAAGTGAGAAAATTATTGGTAATTACAAAGTGGGTGGTTTATTTATGTTCGCATATAATTCAGGAAGAGAAGCTGATGCCAGAAAATGAATTATTTCAACAAATGCTTTTTGGGCATCCATCAATTAAGACTTAACTGGTGGTAGTTTTAAATGTGAACTTGAAATATTGTATAATTATCCTGTAGTAGACAACCATAGAAAATAGTTCGTTGCTTTCATGACTTTGTACTTACTATTAGTGACGATGAATAACTAGCCAAGAGATAGCCATTAGACTAACCCCGACTTGCCATTTGTTTAGGCAAGTGTGACTGCGAAAGGAAAAACCGACGTAATAAACTACTGTCGGACTCAAATGGCAAAACGGTGTACATTATTGTCTCTCGTTTGCCAGCAGTATTCACAACATTTACAGTACAAGGAAAGTAATGTTCCAGACTGCAACACACTTTATGTTGCTTGCACTAATGGTACATAGATAAGTGTATAAGCACAACAAGAATGTGCATTTTAGAGTATACATTAGGGAATGTCCATAAACTACGTAGACAAATTATGGTGTACCGAAGATGTCCACGGATGTCTATGTCTACATATTTTAAAAAATTGGGTTTGTCTACGAGGACAGGATGGGGGAGGGGGTAACTCAATGTCTACACAATGGGGGGTGTTCAAAAATCGCATTTTATTGGTCTCCGCGGTTTATGGCCGTTCCCTGATATGATGCGCATCTTTTTATGTGTAGTATTCCACATTACTCTGAAATTACTTACACTATGCACATTTTACTCGTAATTTTATGCTTCGTTTAATATCTTCATTTCCTTATGTAAACATAGTCAGAAAGGGGTTGGTTCTACTCTTGTGTACCATGCGAAAACAAATAAATATAAATAACCGCAGCGCTTACCCACATTTATTGCTGATTCCTAGCTAAATTAACACGAAGAAAACCTATAATATTTCTGCCACAGTACATACACAGTTATATT
>JABASC010004407.1:0-11949 GCA_019776185.1 Plutomurus gul | reverse complement strand
CATGTCTACCTATACTGCTACAGTATCTTAGCTATCATTTACTGCTTCATCCGTGCATTGGGCGGGTTCAATTCAAAGTAACTTTCTCAACAATCGCCATACCTTTCAAGGAAAACAGCAGCTCACATATGACTCAGTAAAAATGCATTTTGTTTGAAGCTTGCTCTATCGGTAATACACGAAGGAAATGCATATGAGTTAAAAATACATACAGTAATGATGAGCTCTATTGCTTCCGCATCTACATACATACATATACTTAATGTTTTAGTATTTGTGCGCTGTGCTTTACTTGCACTCTTGATGATGACCAAGAAAAACAGGGAAATCAACAGTCGGATGAATGAGATGCTTTTCCACGAAAAAGGATGGACCTATGCATCCAGTAATTGCGTTTGAAAACGAAAGCCACGTTTATATGTACACTTATCATATTGCATTTGCACAACTAAGAAAATGCATGTCTGCGAGCATCTCTAATGGAACAAATACAGATATTTTATTTTACCTGTAGAGAAATGCACGATAAGGAAGTCTTTTAATGGGCTCGTGTTCGTTGTAGATCCACGGCTAACTGCATTGCATAACATTATATTATTCCACCAGAGTTCAAGAATTCGTTTTCCTGTACTCCTTAATGTAATGTAATCTATATTTTTCCTTCAAAGCTGTCTTTCAACATTCAGACAAAGGATATGAGATTTTTCTCTGCCTGTCTTCCTAGCAAACCTTTGTTTCATTGTTAACATTTACCTTTACCTTCATTCAAAAAGTTATACAGAGACTTCCTGAAGCTTCAGGAAAGAGAGAGCTCTCTCTTTTTTCCCAAATAGAGCTTATACTTTCTTCCCTTGGAAACTCACACTATAACTTTCACCCTATGTATTACTTTCACCCAAGAGCAAATAGGCGTTATACTCCACAGTGTGCAATATATTGCAGTTCAGTGACAAGCTGCTACGCAATGCATTTATTCCAGCATTACGCAACATCTATTGTAAGATACTCGGTGTGTATTGATGCCGCACGCAAAACATAAGTACGTAACTCAAAAGAGAAATGGAAGAGAAAATTTCCAGCAGGAGCTAATAGGCCGTATAATGGAAATACGCATTTTTTCCTTTTGCTCCAATACGTGGGTATTGTAGCATTGGTTAAAATAACAATATCGTTTTGCACATAAATAATAATAAGAAATGGATCTATAATTTGCCAACTATTCCCATTGGTAGTGCATAGGAGGCATCAGAATGTATAGGTAAAAATATTATTCACAGGTACGTAGCTAGTAGCACAGACGGAAATCTGATTGATCCGTCCGAGTTGAATATCGATTACAAGCGGAACAAAACAGCCGAAAAGAGAACAAGAATGTCGTTTGCATGTCTTTCCTATTATTGCTCTAGTCAAGCCATTCCATTCAGATTCGTTTCAACTCACATCACCATCACATCACAAGTCGACTCCTGCCTACAGTATTCGTATGCTTAGTTTTACCATTGCAATGCAATTCAATGCAATGTAGGAAGCTTGTCTTGATTTGCTCAGCAAAGCCCCACACTGCTACATAGCTTCTTCTTCTTCCCCGTCCTCTCTTCCCTCTACTCCTTAACCCACTACCTATTTACTATAGCCCGGCATCAGCAACCAAGGAGTTCGGCTGAAAACTATATTTGGTAGGAATTGCCCAATCTGTTTGTATGCACTATGTGCTGCTCCGTGTAAGTGTGTATGTACTATGCTACTACTCGTACAGTGAAATGTACACTGGCTCCAATTGACTTGAGTGACATGCACCAACTTCCAGATTATGACCGGGGCGCAACTATATAGTAAAAGTAAAAAAGGTAAGCCAATGGTATGTCCTAGCTAACAATAAGTATGAATGCAGAATAAAAGTGGAGGAATGTGGGAGAGCGGACGACGGCGGCATGTCTCTGCTAATAATACTACCAGAGCGTACCAATCCAAATATAGTCGCCTAAACAGTAAGGCAAGTGTTGTACCCTTTTATTTCTTTCTCTTCGCAACCGTTTTGTCTACACACAATATTACACATATCTGACTATGTAAATAGTCACAGAACGTGTGTATTTTTCTCCTAGTACGTGGGTCTACCGTAGTAAGTAAAGTATAAATAATACTAGTACACTTTCAACAGAGTTCCTATACAAAACAGAACAAAATGAAGTTAAAAGTCACCAAACGCAAATCTAAGAACTTGTGTGCCCGTCCCCGTACACAAACACATACAGCGGAGAAGAAAGCAATGAAGTGAACTATTGGATTTAGAATAAATTGCATACTCACACAAATGTTCATCTTACGTGTTGTTCACAACTCATTTCTTTTATGCAATCATTACCCATTGCACAATAATCCATTCCTTATGGACGGAGAAAGGAGAAGTAGGGAAAGTTACTGATGTGGTCTCTCTTACACTACCTACTACATATGCTACAGCTCTGTATATGTAGGCATGCTTTATAATTTTCCCTTCACCCTGTTGTAAAATCCTGGCTATTGTTATACCTACTTATTGAAGTGGCTTTGTATTATATACATTTTGGAATATCGTGCACCCTACTGGAAAAATACAATTTTTTTTCCACGAGAGGAAGTATCCTCGTGGTATATATTTAAGTGTGATTGTATTCATTCCATTGGCATTATATCACACACACTTTTACCAAGCGAATATCAACGACTGCTACCAGAAAAATCTCAGCACAAATTATTAACTTATTCCATCCCATTGGGAGTACTGCAATAACAGCACTCACTTTTACACGTACAGTACTTGTTAGTAATATGCATATATAGGTAATAAATCGTATCTTAATAGAAGCTGTATTGTGCTCTGCACAAAAAGCACAGATAATACTTTGCGTATACATAAAATAAATGTTCGGGTATCTGGATATATGCAATCCATCTGTATAGCATTGTGATTGACTTTGATCCTGTATAATAATACATCTTTATCTGTTTATTTACGTAAACCAATGATTTGCTTTAGATTACTACACAGAACCGTTTAGAACGTTATTTTCCCACTCAAGTACACCCCAAAATTTTGTTGCAGCGTTTGCTGGAAATTCATAGTTCTTATATTAGAGAATAAGTAGACTATGTTTTGTACACAAATTAGACTGCAAAACTTGACTACGGAACAGCGTTAATAACTGTTGTCATTGTTCCGTCAATTAAGTGCGATCTACAGCAGGTTCACTCACACATTCTAAACACATTCTAAAGTGTATTAACATCCTCGATGGATTTTTAGATTAGAAAGAGTTTTTAAATTTTCCTGTTTCTTGGCTAAATGATTGATATGGGAACTATTAGGCGCAGTCTGCCTAACATAGTTAATGAAGTAGCATGTAAATGCATTAATTTTGCAACGGACTCAAGCCGTTTTTTCTGCTTGCCTCGTATGAAATAAACATGGTCTCTGTCCCAGAGCACTGCCCACACAAACCTCTTTAGCAAATCTGAGAAAATTATGCGCCTGTGGGCCATAAACGAAACTAATGTTTTCTTTTCTTGCCTCCTCCACAACGAGAGACGTAATTGCCTTAAGGGCTATACACATTAAGTCATAGGTTATAATTTAGTAAAAGTCTGTGAAATCTTGTGAAAATTGGAAGTTTGAGGCTGTCTGTGGCGACAAAGTCTCATCGACATTTCATTCACTCTTTGATCTTGAGTTTCTATACGGAATACATAAAGGATGTAATTTATAGACTAAAGTGTGTTGTTAAGAATACTTACTTGTGTGTGTGTGTGTGTGTGTGGAAACGTGTAGCAACTTCGATTACGTAGCCGTCTACGCTGCTGCCCTATGCATGTGTAATACTACAAACAGAAACTGTGTGGAGGCATTTAGGTAGGAGACATACTATGTCTAGCTCTAACGTATAGTTATTTCTCTTTGGCGTGAGTATATGACACAAGAGCACAATGGGGGCAGTATTTAAGCCAAGCAAACTTTTTAATGTGCACTTCATCAAAATCCTATTATGTCTCGTAACGAGAAAGCTTAGATCGTCCGTTATGTCATATTTGCTTTGCTATACTGTATATGCATGCATGCAGAGGGTAACATAAGGTGAAAGCCAGTTTGCACCTTCAGGCAAAAGTGTAAGGAATTCAAAGTCAACTCTTACACAAACAAACTGGTAAATAGAGAGCAACATTCGCTGTATATATAATACGGTAATGGTTGAGAGTGTAGTTATATTGGCACTGCTGATATAATACAGGGTTCGCGGTGCATAGAGAGCTAATGCCGGAGAGAGAGCGAGAGCCCACACCTAGTGGACGGTTGGCGAGTACACGCAACGCATGAAAAGTCGAGCGAAAGTCAAGGAAAGTTGTCTCGGCACGCGTTCAGCCGACTTAATCGAAATCTTACGTCAATTATTCTTCGCCTGAGTGACTCTGTAAGTAAACAAAGCGGAGCCAAGCAAGACGGTCAGAAGGCGGCAGAGTTTCCTTTTGTTTCATGTTGACATGACATGTCATGTCATGTCAACTCAGCTCCTATCGTGTCAAATCACTGCAGTATTTTGACAGCCAATTATTAGTGCAGTAATAATTAAATTGTTCCGTTCTTACTTTACAGGCTTATATTAGGAGCCGTGTATGCATTCATCACCCAGTCACATTAGTCTCAGTGCCCTATTTGTCATTTGATATTGTAATGGTGATGCAAGTGCCGTTTACATGGCTGCGTACAATCTGCCGACTTTACTTCCGCTAATTGCTCCCTGTTACTTATTTGTTTACTTATTTTCCCGCTCAGCCACTCTTGTGCAAATTCACATACTTATTTATTTACTTTGTTAAGTAATTCATATTTATTTTATTTTACAACTCATCGCTCAGTTGAGTGTGTGACGATGACTGTGTCCTACCACCACGTGTTTAAATAGGATGTTTTAAGTGTAAACCAGAGCTCATGTGATGAATCAGGAATTTTATACCGCACATAGTGGTCTCTATTTAGATACATGTCGTTAGTTTCAAGTATAGCTCATTTAATTTCAAGCGGAGCCATTAGGGTAAACGTGATGGGCTGTGTAAGTACCTCACCACACTATTAGCTGGTACAGTGGTGGGAGGTTGGGAAGTTAATGTGAAGTCGAGAGATACATAATTGGAATTGCCTTATATATTTCGTATATCGAAATTCGCTTTTTCTTTTCTCTCTGCCCACAAAATACATACTAAATTTGAATTTTCTCGATGAATTTTCTGTTCAGTAATGAAAGCGGATTGGTTTCACAAGAATTTCCGCTAACAACGAAATTCGTATGCAGGGAAGTGGAGTAGACCAATAGTATTATACTACTATGATGGTAACAGCACGTTGAAACAGTGGCGGTTTATTTGGCGGGCGACATGGCCTAGTTGACGAGATTAGATATTTCCATAAGGAACAGCCGCTAATAAGATAGATACTGCTGTGTGAGTGTCTGTGTGAGCTCACCGAAGGTAAGTGCAAGTAATTTGTTTTGTCAGGATGTGGAAATAAGATAATAGGAAAGCCAAAGCAACGAATAGTAAAATTAACCCCGTGAGAGGAGAACAGTGTCTAGAGTGCAATGTGATACACTGGAGACACAGCACTTATGGTTGATATGACGGACGTGATATTGCACTTGTGTTTGCACCACAACACTTTTGATGGGCTCATCCCGTTTCAGTCTCCTGTAAAAATGAAGTTCCCTCTAATCTGATTCTTGCCTTTCGTAAAGTATACGTCAACAGTAAATTTTCCCTTGTCGTCCTCTCCTGCTACACTGCTCACATAAATATAGATGTTGTCTACCTTCTATATAGTTATGCCATAGTGTCATGTAATGCAAAGGGGTTGTTTTGTTGTTATGGGTGAGTGTGAGCAGGAGAGAGCATAAAATCACAAAGTGGAATGGCTTTTTGCTGACAATGTTCGTGGGCTTCCTGTGTCACAATATGTTCTTAAGCTCAATCGAGTAACTCCGAAATAACAGAGAAACTCGGCTTTTTTCGAGTCTACTTTAAATGATATGTGCAGGATTAAAGATTGGAGGGTATTGTGGGAACGCCAGCAAGGAATGCCCAAGACGCATTGCTATGAACGGAGCCCACTCGAAAGCCACAAAATCTCTCTATTGGCGAATACGTTTTATTATAGTACATTTTCATACATTTATTCACGGTAGACCCAACCAAAAACAGTGATAGAGTAATACGCTTCAGGAACCCCCTTAAAACAAGCTAGAGTAGAGAAATATGTATTGTTGGAAATACTCTGATTAATTGTTATAAATGTTTCGCTTTTAATGGTTTTACTATTGCACGTAAAGTGCACATTGACGAATAGCGACAATTGATCCTACAGGCTAAGAAATTCTATTTCCCATCTGTAAGCCACTTTCTCTGTAGTATTCCCATATCATGTCGTATAGGCAATATAGTAGATATATAGTCTTGATTAGATATATCTTATTGTGCATACAGAGAGATAGTCAAGCAAAAGACTTAAGCTTAAAGTCGTGTTAAAGTTGAATTCGTATCAAAGCATTGCAATTGAAGGGAGAGTGACCCGAGACTGTTTTATGATCAAATGGTTTTATTCGGCCAGAGCTAATGTAATGTAATATGTAGTAGGCATAAATGAACTCTGCCGAAATCGCTACCTTATGTTATAATGTATTAAGCAGCACTCTGTTTACATGTCAGATGAGATTTTTGTGGATGACGTTATTTTTGTACACTGTTTACTTTGTCGTATTCTGTAAGCCATATAAAGTGAGGGAAACCCGACTAGTGTCACTAACTGGGCTCTAGTTTTTCAAATCTGAGTTGTGATGTGTATGTATACGGTGCTCCATGGATAAACAAAAGACATTTCCCCACATATACTAGTACACCATTACAGTACATAATATACACTTCTAGATTTCTTCTATCTGCATATGTGACCTGATAATATTACATACACTGTGTACTCATATCTCTAACACTTCATGTATGTATTTATTTATATATATGTATGCGTTACTACCTTGTGTGATAAAATAATCCAGGGAAACCGGATTACGGTGACTGGGAGAGAGACGAAGGAATCCTGAGCAGCTTGCTTATTTTGACTTTCCTCGCTATGTCGTGCATTTCCCTTATACTTTCTCAGAATAGTATTCTGTTAAGTTAAAGCCTGACGTGACGCTTCAGTGCTTTGGTTTTTTTGTGGATGTGAATTGTCGTATTCAGTGTATTGTGTCTATGTACAATAGGTTTATAAAGTGTAAGCCATAGTTGAACGAGAGTTCGGCTTATGTTCGTTTAGTCAAGTTGAATTGAGTTTAGTTTAAGGGTGTTGGTTACAATGCAGTTTCAGTTTACTATTCAAACTTACTTGCAACCGTAAAAACTTGGCAGTCACAAAATTATATATTTACAAGGATCTGCTGCTTCTGCTGTGCTACATGGTGTATGTATACATACATGTGTGCAGGGCTGTTGCGGTATGTCTGTATATGCAGTGCAAGTCGTATGAATACAATACAGATATGTATGTCACAAAACCCAAGTAGTCTTTTTTAGGATTTTCATTCATGGGAGCAAATTGGACGCTGTTTATGGGACAAAGAACACATACATATATTATACATATCGCGTAGCCTGGTTTCTATGTCGAAAATGTTCGTTGCTCCTGTTTTTCTTGCTTTGACTGCTTGTAATGCCTCACGTTTAAGTGCATACATTGTGACAATGTGTTTGAAGGCTGGAGGCAGTCACACAGGCATCTAAATGAAAATACGACGAAAAAAATATTAAAGGAAGGGGAAAAGAAAAGTGGGAAATGTCTACATTTCTTTTCCTCTATCAACTTAAATGGTCTTTTAGGACGTATGAGTGCTTTTCTATTGTGTGTGGGGATTTTTCTTCCCTTTCATGTCGTTTCTTTGGTAAGGTACGTGAAGCTGAGACAATAATGCACACGTAAAATAGCATTTATTCGCAATTCTTCAAAAAAAGCAGGATTCCATGTATTTATTGAATTGTCTATGGAGAGATTGACGGTAACAGCTTGCAGAATCTTACCCTTATTTTTCTATTTTTAGCGAAACAAACAAAAGTACATTTTGACAAGTAGCAACAAAAGTATCTTTATAAGTTTGAGATGGAAACGGAATAAAACCTAACTTTACTGAGCTATTATGTCTCGTTAGATCCTTTGCCATTTCTCCCAACATCGTTCATTGGACTAATAATATTCAGGTCCAATGAACTCGTAGATGTGTGGGTGGGAAATGTTGTAAATGAAGCTTATGTAAATAATTATCCCAGTACTAAATCGTCATACCCAAAATTTGATGAAAATTATTATGCTAATAAATATTTTCTCCGTAAATTTATTGTACGAAATAATTTCTGTTAGTTTGTTAGTTCATCAGAAACAAAAACAAATAAACGAAAAATGGAAAACAAGTCGATCCACAGAGTTAATCCGACCACACATTGAGACACCCTCGTACACATATTTTGAAAATGCGGTTAGTTTTGCTAATCCCCTTGAATGCCTGAACACTACTACCTACACAGACAATTGAATTCCTTTGACAGATTCAATCCTACCAATTGTAAGTGTATGACAACATGAAATGCTTTCCCTGCGTTATCTCCGCTTAATACCCTTCCTTGTTAACTATCATATTAGAAGGAAGTTGGATTCCGACTGTCAACTGTATGAAAACATTGGAAAGCTCAATTTAAAATTGTCTCTCTTTTACCTTGAATGTATATGCAAGTTTTCGTAATAAAATCATGGACGGGAAGCGATAAAGGGCCACTGTTACGTGAGAGCAATGCCAGAGTATTCATGGGAAATCACGTGCACGTTTTTGTACAAAGTGGAAAATTACTTCGTGCTCATCGTGTCACTCCCATGCATGTCTTGGCCGTCTAGCCTTGCCTTGACAAGGGAACAGTTCCAGTAATAATCCATGTGCAGTTAGAGATGCAAGGAGACAATTGAGAGAATAGACATTTCACTGCACACCACTAATACTTACTTCCTACTTTGCAATCCTTCCATTTTCTCTGCACGACATGTACAATGCTATTAGCAATGGCAATACGAAACGAATCCATGTTTGAAATTTCACAGTCTCATAAGTATGGACACTGGGAGAGTTGGAGCTACAAGTAAGCCAAAGGGGAAAGCTGCGAAAGACAGAGAAAGTCCTTAGCGAAGGTAAAGCCAATGAATGTATATAAACAACTTGCTTATGTATTTCTTCGATATATATTGGATAGGTACATACTATAGGCAGCATCTATATACTCGTCTTGTAATGGTAAATCAAGCGAAGCCGAAATCGTGGGGAAATATAATGTGGTAGTTCCATAGGTACACCAATGTGGGGAAGTCACCGAGACAATTCTCTCCGTTTCCGCTATGTTATATAGTATGTAGGTAATGAGGGAAATGCGGCAGAATGCTTAAATAGGGAAGTTTGAGTGGAGTGCCGAGCAGAGACGAAGACGAGACGAAATAATATAAAATAGGATGTGTCTCGGGTCTTAAATAATTCGATGTGTATGCAAATGAAATTTCACAATGCAAAGGAAGAAAATGTCTCGACGTGCTATACACTGGCAAGTGGCAAGCAAGAGTCACACCACTTTCACCTATATAAATGCAGATATAGCGAAACTGATGCTGAAAATCTTAGTGATTGTGTGTGAGTAACCTCGTGCACCTAAATACGCTGCTGGTGGTCGGTTGAGGAAATGCGAAACAGGGATAGCACCAATGAGCCGGTTCAATGGGTAAAGTCAAACCGCAGTTACAAGGGAAAAGTAACTAGGAAAGTAGACTAGAGATTCCATATCCGAGTCAGACCAGAGAAGGAGAAGAGAGAAATAGAGAGAGGAACGGAAAGGAACGAATCCCAAAGGCGAAAGATTGTGTCGGTAATGTGCAAGTAATTGGGTTTGTCATCTTCCCGAGCCTTTTTCACTCAAGATTTCCCCCATTTAGATTAACTCTCTCTCTTTCTCTTTTCCCTTCCCACCTCGACTTAAATGTATTGTCTTGTCTTGTATTCCACTCTCCTCCCATTACCGCTCCAATACTGACTTGTCTCTATTTAACGAAAATCGCTCTGCTCATTGTCTATCTCATGTGTTTTCCTTCATATTTTCATTTAATTTCAGATATACTCGTGCTTATATTCCCCAATTGACAAGATATATACCCTATACTCAATATACTATGGGTATATATATACAGGGTACACAGAACTCGTAAAATATTTTCTGCTTAGTTAGTGAAAGTTTAGCACTAATCCGGATGGATGTATTTTTTTCGTGCTTCGTCTAATAAAACATTGTGGAATAGTTCTTCATCTCACATCTCATTTCACCATCAACCACCCACCATCACCATTTGACTTCCATCTAGCAACCAATAATGCCCATATTATTAAGACGTAAGTGCAGCCATGACCATTCCTTCTCTCTCACACATTGAATGCACGCAGTAGCCAAACATCCCTAAAGATTTCCGAGATCCATTCGCGACGGTGAATCTCCAACCCTCCTCGTATTTAATCAGTATTTATTTTGAAAGCTTTTTGTTGTTCATTTATGAAGCTTAAGAGGGAAGGGGAGTAAATTATGTAGGTAGTAGGTGCGTAGTGTAGCCGAGACAGGTTCAGACTGACGTGCAGCAGCGGTTCTACTGCAAATAAAAGCGCGGCCAAAGTGAGTCTGCAATGACAAGACACCCTCTTCATTCAGCTCAACCGCATCATAATCATCACCATCAAAACTTATCCCTCACTTTCATTTGCAACCCGAAAGCTTTACTTTCACACATTTTATGTAATGCTGTCAGCTTGGATTTTTAATCCACAATATTCGACTTTAAAATTAATCCAGATTCCATTTCTCTTGTGGAATGTGATGGGGGAAGGAACCAGAGATGATATTTTATATTGCGAAGAATACGCTTAGTCCATGCTATGTAAGTAGGTGTGCAGTTCTCCAGTCCGTTGCGTTAATCACGGCACTCTTGAGTGACAAATTAAAAGGGGGAGATCCTATCTCGATCCGCTCCCATAATTCTCCTTTATTTATGAAGCTATTTGTTAAATTATAAACGCTCTTTTAAATGAGTTATGTGTATGTAGAACTTATCAATTGTAATTCCTACAAGAAGGGGAGACTGTGACTGTTTTGTTTACCTACTTTCATGTAATTTACTCAATTAAAGCAAAGGAACCCTTTGATTTTCTATCTGCTATCAATTCCAACACACACAGAAAGACACGCGTGTACCATTCAACGAACAAATTATAACATTGACAATTTTGTTTTAGTCTTTGCTTGCACCCTCTTACCGTTACAGTACATTAATAATACTGTCGAGATGTATTCGTCCAATTTGACCTAAGGGAAGTTGGTAAAAATTTAATGAACAGGAGGAACATGCGGGGTCGTCCAAACAATACTACGCGTGTAATTAGAATGATTTTAATTGATGTTTGCACAATTCAACTTATGCAACATGTTTAATACATTGAATTCCTTCGACATTGGGCGACTCACTACAAACTCCAAAAATTCTTTCACACTGAAATCTGCTACCAATGCAGCCAAATTACTTACCAGTTACCAGCAATGGTAGTAAAATTTCTATTGCTCTGAATATTTGTCCAGTGATATTCATTTCAGAACGACGACGTAATAATATGTAGTATTTCCCTGCATTACCATTTCTAAAGTTTAACGCTTAACGTTTAAAAAGCAAAGGTTAAGTACTGCATTCAGTTCAGAGATATTGTCACTTACTAATAAGTGCATGTTTTTAATGCAATTCCTTCTCAGAGTGCTAATTTAATCTAACGGTACTATACATTTTACAAATATGCCCGAAGTAGAATTAGAAAC
>JABASC010004406.1:0-11950 GCA_019776185.1 Plutomurus gul | reverse complement strand
TTTCAAGGTTGTCATAAAACTGAAGATGATGGTAGTTCCCACCCGTAGGGTTGGGTGATGCACAATCAGAATTATATTGCCTTTCGATATTGGGAAGGGCTGTCTTAAGAGGTAATTGCATAGACATTATACATTGTGATATATGTACATACATAAATAAATGAAAAATAAGTGTTATCGATTATTTTTATTTGTAGAATGTAGCATTTTGAAAAGCATGGGTGGTAGAAATATATTCACGTCTAAAAAATTAATGCACATTTTGGTATAGGAATTTTAATGAAGATTTTAAGTAAACTGTACCTACAAGACAAGTGTAGAGTCAAAAAGCGTAAAACGAAATCAGAATCGATTGGCTATTATGTATATCATTTGGGTTCTGTTTAACAGTGTGACCACCAGTCTGTCACCTTTGAAATATGGATCTGAAACGTGAAGTTCTAGGCACAACCAAAAGGCTTCATATTGTAATTTCTGTATAGGATCCAATTATTAAGACTAGAAATTGTAAAAGGGGGTCTCTTCTCTGCGAGCATGATCGAAAGTATATCTTTAAGGGTTCGTGAGAATGTTGAAAGAACGTTGATAGGATTAAAAATACTGATTTCATATAATACATATAAATATATTATATTGACAAAGTTTCATTTCAACTGTTTGTTCTTTGTTCGTTAGCGATTGTCATATGCTTACTAAAGCAGAACAAATTTATTGTACTAAAAAACTGTTTTGTACTCAAAATATGTTCTGCTTGTTACTACAAACGGTAAGTTGATAACATCGAAATCAGAACATTTCTAGCAAATGTAGTCTTTGAGACTTGAGAAAAATATATCAACTCAATACTGATCTTTCTCTTTGATGCATAAAATGATACACAAGTAAAGAATGAGATTAATACATACATCAAAGCATTTTTCCGTCAAGCTGCACAATAATGGAGAAAAAGAAATGAACACGATTGTAAATTGCAGTCGATTTGGACTCAATCAGAATCGTTGAATTTTTATCAGGTGACTCCTCAATTCGGAAACACGTACCTAACATACCATTTACTGTTATCAGTGGCGTAACTAATCCAGGATTATAGTTACGCCACTGATCCTTATGTATTATCAATTATCATACATTGAGTGTACAGTACTTCGTTGTAACGTCAAAATTCCTTTCACGTAACAAATTAAATGAGCATTCCTCCGTGACATTTGCTGTTCATGCACATTCGAGTGACTTTTCTGTCAAGTTGTGCAGCTGACAAGTTTGTGAGAGGAATCATATATTCATCATTAGGAGTTTCCTACTAATCGCTTAGATTTCAAATTGGTGTTTTCCACTTTCAAAAATTTATTGTTTCTGTCAAAAATATTTCTAAAATGGAAGCACCAGCCACAAATGTAGTCATTGCCAATTCAATAAGTGCACCCATGAGAATGACATGAAAACGTTGATTGCTCTGTTCTCTTTTGTCTATGCCAATTGCCTATGCAAAGAGTCCGTGTGTTCTGAGCGCATAGGACAAATTGTGTTAGAATAAATATGAATTTTGCAAGACCTTGCAGAATTTGTGAGAACACTTACTGTGTGTATAGGTGATACATAGTACGTGTTGTAAATATAAATATTATTGTGTAGCATTGTTATTCCACAAGTCATTCGGATGAAAAGTAGACTTTTGTTGTTTATTAGCTGCTGCGTGAATTCCATGGCTGGTGGCTGCTTCAAGAGTCGAATGCCGTGAGATAATAATGAAGGAAGAACTGAAATAAAATACAATGATTATTGTTTTGTTGATAAAGAGGCCGACTTGCCGCTACACGTAACACCACGGACTGTAAATTGGGTGGCATGTCGGCTTGTCGGCACACGGAGTCGGAAATGAAAGCTGTAACTAATAGTTGGAAACGAACAAGCAATAGATTTCCAAAGGGATGTTTAAGTCTATTAGTAGTTGCTTTTGAAAGCAGTGAAAGTCGGCCCACTATAATAAAGAAAATCACGTTTCACGAGTCTCACTCGTCGTTGCACACGTGTGGCCAGGGAGTCTGTTAGGTGAGCTGCAGGTCTTCGAAATACATGCTCCTATAGGCGAACTGGATGAGAGTAGAAAATAACACGAGAGTATGATGAACAGAAATTCACCTTGTTCTCTGTGGAATCCTACAAATTACGTTCTGTCAGTTTGTCGGATGAAAAAATCAGAGTCATGTCGTGTATGTAATTCGTGTCAATATTTTGTGAAAGTTCATGGGTCGCAATCGCAATACAAGTATTATTAGATTGTTCTTAGGTATTTCTCTTATTGCATTCAATATTTAGCTAGTTGGCTATAGGCCAGCATTAAGCACTATTCACCTTGCTGCATTCATGTTCTATTTGTAGCCATAGACCTTTTATTTATGGTGCTGAAAGAGCTCGTTGATTAACAAGAGTTCCTCTGGATCTACATTTATCCTGGAAAGCGTACGAACCGCTTTTTTCCACATTACCGTTTGCAAAATGTTTTTTGTGGGACGATCCAGAATGTTCTTCCAGTTTTTTTAGGAAGCATTTCAACATAAAAAAGTCACAAAAGAAAAATATCTCTACAATGTTTCTTTTTTCTTGGCTCGCATTACAGTTAGGTAAGTCGGAAAGGAAAAAAAAGTACAGAGAGTGTGTATTTATGTACAGTGGGTGAGATATATACTGAACTAACGAAACGACAAAAGTTTTAAAAGCACCAAAACTTTCTCATCGTTCTCAACTCTGTAATTGGGCTACTACCAATAAAAAAAATACCAACATGTCTGCCGAGTAACGGTGAACACACCGCCCGGCGATAAATTGAATTGACCAAAAGTTCCCTTATAAATGTTTTCTCTCTCTCGACGATACAGATACTCACGCTCTTCAACAATAAGAGAAATTACATATAACGTTGAAATCAAATAGTCCACCAATATACTACCTACTACTTTTCTAGTTGCAATTTATACTATTGCACAAATTCTGCATTCTGTTTGACGGTTCATCAGCAATATTTAGTGAACAAGCTTTGTACGTACAAGCCGAACATTTAAGGACTAATGAACCAAGAGAGACCTGGAAAGGCTTTCCTACATAATTAAATCAATTCTTGGAAATGCTCAAAAGGTCTGCTGATGGGCTGGTCAGTGTTAGTATTACATAGTCAATTGAATCAAGAGCAACCCAAGAACCAATACTTCATCATTTCCATGATCTATTTTAATGTATTTATATTTTCGAATTTCACAATGAATACATATAGTTGTGCAGCGTTGAAATCCTATATTGTGCAAAAAACAATTTTTTTGCAATAATAGAAATATGCAGAAAAAATTATAAACTAAAGCCCTCGGAGTATTCTTACTTCGAATCTGCACAAGATGAGAAACAAATGAAAATTATGCAAACAGAACTGTTGCAACTCACTTGGCCATAATTGCATTGTCTGTGCAAAACAAATTTAAAAACGTACATCTTGATGTCTACATTACAAGAGGTATGCATGCTTGTTTGTTCAGACTTCGTTCCCGCAGTGGGGGAGATAAAAAAAATTCACTACTTGAGATCCACTTACATTCAGATGCAATGAGTTTTTTAAGCATTTGTTAACTGGTAGGGACGAGAGCAGCGGTACAGAAGAAAGCGTGCTTTCCTGTAAGTGACAGTAAGTAATGTACTTTGCATTATAGCACAGCATAACAAATGATGCACGAATTTTGTACGCCTCTACCACTAATGTAGCCAATGAATCACTTCAACCCGACTCGCATTTACTTTATCACTTTACAGTGAGACATAGTGGTGCTATTTGAACAGTATGGTTAAAATACTTTCACCGTTGGCCAGATAAATATATTATTTTCCAAACTGTGGTCGCGTTCGTGTCCTACCACTCTTAGGCTTGTGTGCGGGAGAGGAAATTGCAAAGTTCGGTGGTGGTGGGCGCAAATAAACTTATTGTGCAAAAAGAGCCTCCTCAAGTGCTACACGAACATTTGAGAGAGATGTACCTTTCATGTAACTCATTAACCATTTACAAATTGTTAACACGATAGTAAGTTAGTATGTATTCTTAATAACAATTTTGATTGTGGTACTTTCAGGAGCACCCGAGATTCACATCCTGTAGGAAATTCAATCGACTTGACTTGGATTCAACATGAGTCGCGCTGCCAACAGTTTTAATCCCGTCTACACTCTTCTACCGGTGATCGGGGCAATGGGGCTTTTACTCGTGTCTCTTGGTAGTTGCGCTCCACAGCATCGGAGAAGCCCAAGTAAGTAATAAAGTTTTATGCTGATGGTATGGGCATGTAATATTTCATTGCATAATCATAATCTGTAGAGATAAAAGGTTATGCAGAGCGAAATCTTTTATCGTACGATGAAAGAAAAACTAGTAATACGGAATAAATTCATTCTCATCGGCGTTGATTGCCGATGCACGTTAATTAGTCCCAGGAGAGCGATTACTTGTCTGTAGTTAATGAAACGGTGTGAAAAACGAGGTTAATTACTTGATCTACATGTTTGAGTTGCTTTTATTGTATTATGACAGGGGGACTGGCTGGGAGCTGAAGCCTATGTAATGCTTGAGTGAGAAGTTATTTTGTGCACTCACCTAAGTGTCTGTGTTCTGACTTCTTCTCTTACTTATTCAATAACCGGAAAATTGGCTCTTCTGTGTCACACTGGGCTTTTGGCAGGGACAAAGACCGTCGCTGCCCAAAATAACATTATTATTAACTTTACAACATGCAGCCAGCCACGCGGCATTGTTGAGCACCCTTGAATAGCCTATAGAGTGAAAGCAGACAAGACTCGTCGTATTTATTTACTATACTTGTGTGTTATTATATGGGGAGAGTTGGTGTAGGAAGTGGAGCGAGTTGGTGAGTCGGCGGGTTTGGCTTCGGTACAATAATCTTCCTCGGTTTATTTCCATCACATAATTTCCGTTTGCAGCCAGCCCTTTAAACTTATGTGGTATTGATTTCAACTTTGCTTTGCTTCTCTGTCCAAGGCCTGAAGCCAAGTCTCAACTGCTACGACACCAAACATGATGTGTTAAGATAATGTCGTTGTTATTTGGCCTGTACTGCAAGATTTTCTCCCTCCTAATCTCATTGTATATAGCCGAATCCTAAAATTGCCTTTACATTGATTGTGTAGGTTAATATTTTATAGTAGTCTGCAGGGTGTACATGTGTACTGTTGAATTATAAGCTCGATAAATCCTGAAAACCTACCAACCACATCAAAGAAAGTCGAGATACGAGGGAGGATATAAAAAAAGTAAACTTTTGTTTATTTATCTCGAATTTTCTGAAAATATTATTCCATGTGGGAATCAATGATGACAAAAGTTTTGGTTTATTTATTTTTATTTCTTTGCTTGAGTAAACTCAGAAATCAATTTGTGTAGAGAAATTACCTTTTTTTTGAAACTGTAATGCTTGGTATTTATTATGAAGTGCAAATGTGTTCAAAACTTTAGAAATACAAATTTTAAGCCAAAATTTAATTATGAGTAGATTTTATAGAAAAAGATCAAAAATTTCGTATGGACTGGAAGAGGGTTACTCCTCCCCCCAACAATTTTTAATATTTTCCTATAAAATCTGTTCACATAGGCTTAAAATTTGTATTCTAACCAAATTCCTGAATATAAAGGAGATATTTCAAATTTTAAAAACTTTGTTTAAGTATAAACGTATAAACTATTGAAGTTTTCAAAGCCTTCTAAAGTTTCGTCGAAAAACAAATTAATATAAGGTAAGTTAAAATAGGTTTCCAGTTTTCTTATTTCAAAGCGTGGTTTCACTTGTACAAAATTTTGTGCATCCTCGTACATTAACCAATTGTGATGAAACCGTGAAACATATGGTCACACCAATGACTCGGTTAACCAATAGAAAATAATATTGTGCACACACAGTGCTGACCACTACGTATACTTCGAGTAAGGTAACGAATTAGTTCATCAACGTGAAACGTGAAAATTCAATAGGAAATCTTGTTTGTGGACACAGACTCAAGTCAACCGAAACTACAATTTGTAATTCCAGAACACGGGTTAGCAACAAACACAGTAGCAAGTATAGGTAATAAAGCTTTATGGTTAGCAAGAATGTCTTTTTCAGGACGATTTTCTCCGCTCCTTGAGAATCACATTAGGAGTACAAACATACAAGGCATTTGTTTGCCACTCTTGGTCTATATAAGGACCATAAGTGGCTTTTGTGTGTAGACAAGCTCGAATGTGCTTTCACATTCCGTTTACGAGGACGTAACGACTGTGCTTGAAAAACATATCGTATCTAGATGCCCATCTTAAGTCGCTGTATGAATAATCCTTCTTCATTGAACCGTGGGTCGACTTTATGACAACGATTGCGCGAGCCAAGTCAAACTGAGACTACGTACACTTATTACTGTCTTAAGTAAACGTGTACGCTTTGTATAGGTTAACCATAAGGTAAATTCTGTTGATCTAGCTTACACAAAGCATAATTGAGACTGAACTTCTCCGTAGCGAAAAATACCACGTAAAAATACTCCTGGACCACCAGTCCACAACACAATTAGACTTTTAAAGTGGCCGCTTCCATCTCACATCAGGGCCAATACCAAAAAAAGAGAATTGCCGATTGAACATTACACGGACATTATTTGCACATATATTGCCAATTTACTAGCACTCACTATTATATTGGCACAGGGAGTACAGTGAGATATATGTACGCATCTACAATAATCTCCATTACGGAGCAAACTCAATAAGGGCATCTGTTTCTATTGATACTATTCTTTTGTTGGAGCATTTCTCCCTTGGGAATGCAAGTAGAGAAGGTGAAAGCAAAGAAAGCGATTTCCAGCTAGAAAGCAGTTTTATATAGCAATCATAATGGATTTTGTGACTGAAGAATATCCTATGCATATACGTCATAGTAGACAAGTAAATAGCGCTTACAATTAGATTTGTATCCCGAAATCCATAAATTCCAGCTCGCTCATTTCTCTATGCTTTCTTCTAGTTTTGGATTGACGTAGATGTGATGTAGTCATTCCTCTTGGACGTGATGTACGTAGCGTGGCCTGAATTACTTTACTAGATGTGGTTGTCAAGTTAAACACAGTATTCACAGTCACAGAGTAGCCACCACCACTCACAATCAGAAGGATGGAGAGGTAGACTACTAGCGCAACTTTTTAATCTTTGATTCCACTAACATGAATATTATGATGATTGACTGCCATAGCTTCATTGTGACTAATGTTTAAATATTATATCTATGGGTTGGTTCCTGCTACTGTCTGGGGGATTAACGCTTCAATGTTATTTAACCATGAACAGAGTGAATGCACGCGGTTTTAAGTCCTATGTTTGCCTTACGCTTGACAGAAATGTCAGACGGAAACTTTGAAAGGGTAATCACTATCTCGACATGAAGAATGATTGCTTGAATAGCAAATACGACCGAAATTTAACCTTTCCGTTTGCAATCGGGTTGATATATTTTACTATTAGCATTCCGACTTCAAATATTTTAGGAGTAACCTCGCACCAGGAAAAAAAGTGAGTAAATATTGTAATGCATTCTGTTGAAAATCCATAGTCTTGTGAAATTGTGGCACAACGAGGATTCTATTTTTAGGAATCTTCCTCGGAAAAATGAGTTAAGAGCGAGAATATGAATTAAAAATTGTACCAGAGAACTTCTGATGCAATTCATTGGAAGTTTCTTTTCCATTTGTGCAAGCCTTTGTGCAATAATGTGCAATGGAGTGAAAAGTTATATTATATTCCTTGTTCTAAGACGCAGATGGCTTTTCCAATCGTCGAACTTCAACTGCTGTATTTACTTATGCAGCGAGCCCATACAGGTTGTAATTAAGTTTGGTGAAAATGTTTAATTATTCCAACCTAATTTATGGGTTATTTTTAGAATCCAAGGAAACTTTGACAATTAGTTAGTAATATTGAAATCTTAAAAATTGTTACATTTGGAATATAAGATCTGTTTATACGTGCATTGTAAACGGTGATCTGTTTATTTAATTTGAAATTTATTAAAAATGACTTTTAAAAAAATTGAACAACTTTTAGATTTTCATCAATCTAAATAAAGCATTTTCAATAAATCGTATTTATCTGCGAAATTGGGTGCGACTTTACGACACACGATTATTAACTTGTTTACAATTATATTTATATTTAATTAAATTTAAGCAATCTTTCAATGTGCTCGTCCCGTCATCATCTTTAAGGAGGAATGTGCTCTAGTGACATTTGCCAAATTTGACAAAGTGTAGAAGCATTCTTTCTTCACAGGCAATTTTTATGATTAAAATTCGAGAGGGGAAGAGTTAGAAGCGTAACGATATCTTCCTCAACTGACTTGTGCCTACTGAGAAGATACCTAGTTTGAAGATTCTTGGGTGAAAGCAAAAATACACGCTTGTCTACTTTCTCATAGAATTTTTTCATTATTGCTGTACTTAACTAGAGCACTTATACTTCGCGTCCACCATCAATCACCTTAAGTGAAGCTAGGCAGGATTCGTTATTCTAATGTTTGGATAGCTCCCATCCACTAGCGGATTTATAATTCCTCCAAGATACTTAAGAGCAGTTATTACACGAAGAACTTTACTAATACCTCTGTATGTATTCATATTTTCATGCAGAAACTTTCGAGACTTGGGGAACGACTTTGGGAGAATGTCTGCGAATTATTCAACTGAATTCCGTTGAACTCTGGTCTTGTGTACGTGTTCAGTCGATGATTACGAATTTCTATTATCAAGATTCTACTAACAAGTACTATACCTATAGTAATACCAGTGAGAACCCTTGCACTCTGAGAAGAAGCTTTAAACACTGTTATTGAGTTTTTCGTTTTCAGCATTACGTTTTCACAGCGTTGCCCCATGTCCGTGCACTTCCCCTACAAATGCATCCAATATACTAGAGTCGAAGAGATCTATCTATCTTACTTTGCTGAATGTCTGGATTAAAACTTTGCCAACTTCAAGCCTCTCACTCTCTCTACTTATTGGTGATGCATTCCCATTAAGCACGCGTCCTTCTACCGTCAGTCAGTAATTTACTACTTATGAAGAAAGTCTCGTGTATAAGGGATCTATAATTTATTATCCTATCGAATGGCAGACGGCACTCTAAGGATCTTTCTCCTCTAGTCAGAATGTTGTTGGTGTCAAATTGGAGTGACAATGATCTGTAGCAGCCCATGAACACACTACACATTTTGTATTTAGCTGCGTGGGTGGAGAAATGTGTACATACAAAAATATGTAGAAAACTCGTGAAGCGGAAAATTCGCCTGAACCTGATAAAAGTTTAGATATCACTTACTGCTTGTAGTATTATGTATGTAGACTGTGCACCCAAGCGTTAGTATTATTAATTAAACAGAGATGACGTCTAGACGTCTACAAACGCGCTAACAGGATGGAGGTGAAAGAATAAATGTCAATTTCATGTATGTATACATAAGGAATTTTACTTGGAATACATTGGATGCTACAAGACGGTAAGAAGGAAGGATAATAACTTTCCTCAAGTTTCAATGTGTACGCAAGACTTTGATCTTATGGTAGCAGTTCGTATGATCAGAACAGAGAAAACGATTCGAAAACTTTGCCAATGCTCCAAAGAGTTTTCGGGCACCAATATTTTTCCTTGAATATTTCTTTGCTGGAAGGACACACACGGTCATGAAGCATTGTTACTAGTTGACAGCAAAGTTTCGCCACACTGAAAAAAACCTTCAGTTTTTCAGCAGTCCCAATGTGGAGTTGCTGAGTGAGTTACGTAATGCTATATTTATACTGTAGGAAAGGAAATGCATATTGATCTTGGAAAAAACAAAGCGATCTTATACGAGTTATAGCAGGCAAGATAAAAGTTTGCCAAACGACAGAATGATTTTAGGAAAATCTTTTAAAAGAATTCCTATCGAAAGAACATGGAAATATTTACTTTTCGTACGTGCTTGACTTTTGATTTTTGCGTCAACGTGATTTATTTTTAGTTGCTCGGTCTGCTTGTCCCCTACTTGAACCCAAAGGAAGTAAATCTGCTCAACTCGTGCAATGGCTACTTGAAAGAGCGAAGCTTTACATTCTTACAGTTTTCGTGATGTATCCGCTTAAATAAATTTTAATCTTTTGCAGTCAGCTACATACGTGGTCATTTATGCACGGAGAAAGCATTATTATTAATTATTATCTACTTAAGGAACGGTGTACGATGTCATTGCATTATTAGATTTAATGAAGATCGTGCTCTCAGAAATTAAAGTTGCCAACCATTACATTGGTCTTCATGAGTGATTGTACTTTGAAGTCCTTGTTCTAAGAGATATTATAACGTGTAATGACGCAGTAACTGTCGACAAATATGGTCCAACTAAAATACGGTCTTTGTTATAAATTAACAGATTAAGCATTACCCCCTCTCTCATTCATTAAAAGCATCTAATATGGTATTTCCTCTTTTTGGAAGAGAATTTAGTGCTGAATATCTGTGCTTCGCTCTGACATCAACGATGTAGTAAATAATAATGAGCTACCTGTTGTTTCCAGGTAGTTTCGTAATGCTTATATAGGTGCTTATGACATAGCTTAATGTAAATGTGAAATGGTGGTGCTTAAGATCAAAGCGAAACCTTGTTCTTCACTACCCAACGACAAGAAAGACCCGCGCGACAACGAGGTTTGCAAACACACCATGTTGCAATCAGAGTTTCATAAAAGACTTTTTTTACAGTGAGCCAAGACAAAATCAAAGAAAATTAATTGTGACATCTTTGCAAAAAAGTAGAAACACCAGGGAATACATGTTAATCAGGGTTTTAAATGGGAATTGTTGTTAAAAATCCCCGGAATTTTCCCCTGCTTATAGAAAAATTGGAATATACGGAAATTAAATTCTGTCAATAAATGTCAATCTTATTCATGTCGTGTGTGTTATCATTTGAGGGCTCACAGCAAGAGTAGTCAAACAAAGAATGATGTTTTTATATTTGTGAAATACAACCAAAAGTTTTACGTAATATTGAAAACGTGTTGTTCCAGTTGTCTGAAAAGACTGAATTTAACTTTCAGCTTTGATATTATTGAATATATTTTATAGAGATAGTATTCGTTGTCAGTAATATAAATCAGTAATAAAATCCCATGCTTTTTGCTCCAGATTGATTTCTAGAGTAGGTTTTTTGTGAAAATAAATTTCCATAAATTCCCAATATTCCGCAAGATTCTCACGGAATCTTCTCGAAATGTGCCAGAAAAATAGATTTACGGGAATTTCACAACCCTGGTGCAAACTAAAATAAAGTGGTCTAAAAATGTCTTTATTTAACATTATGAAATTATTATCAAGCAATTAAACTTTTATACAACACATCCGGTTCCGAATCTATTACATATGTTGGTAAGTTTATTACAAATTAAGTTTAAAAAATTGAACAGCTTTTGGATCTAATATTTTATTTTGCAAACATCTAACCACAAAGCACAATAAATTATTGTCGTGTTTGACTATATCTGCAAAATTGCTTGGCTTGTAAAGATTCCTCCAACACTATGAAATTATTTTCAAGCAGTTAAATATCTGTTTAATAGCACCTTTTTGTTCTTATTACAATTTTTACACATACTTACAATTATATCATATAAATCACAATCAAATTTTGTTACATTGTAAATAGTCATATTGGGCATAGCAGAGATAGTTTGACAGTTTATTAAAAATGTGTACTTTTACCAGGTTTTCTTACAAAGAAGAATTAAATATTGTGCTGCTTTATGCTATATGCCATGTCGACAAATATCAGGAATCGCCTATTACGCAGTTTTAACTCTTTTTACGCGCGTAATGCGATAAAACGCGAAAAAACGCGAAAAAACGCGATAA
>JABASC010004405.1:0-11953 GCA_019776185.1 Plutomurus gul | reverse complement strand
ACCAAATATTGAGGTACCACATATGCAAATTTCATCAAAATCCGTTCAGTGGTTCCAAAGATATTTACAATTACATTTTGTCTATTGTAGGTGTACTCAAACCAGACGAAACACACTGTACAATTGGCTGCACATTTTTTGCAACATATTCACTGTTTCATTTTTATGCGATCATACATAGAATAACTAAATTAGTTTGATGAAGGTTGTTTTCACCATAAATTAAATCTGCAAATGGCGGAAACAAACTGGCTTCTGGTTTCACCATTCTCAAGATGCGGTGTAAATGTTTTATCATTAATATCTAAACACAATCAAAATTTTGCACAAGGCAGACAACATCTGGGGGTCCAAATTTACAAAAGGCTGGACTTTACAACGATATTTCCCTTGTACTATTTCTGTAAGCTTCAACTTTTCCTGGCGGCTCTGTGGAGTTAGTGGGAAAGCACGCTTACTGCTACCCTATGATCTTATATCTTAAAGTTTTCTGTCGTTATCTTTAAATTTGTATGTAAATACTTTGATTGAACACCAGAAGTGTTACGTTGTGACTAGCAAACGTGAAAATGCTTTCTTCACCAAGAAGTAGCGTGTTGTTTTCCCTAATCCAAATGAATGATTAATAAGGACGAGGTTCTTCCGTGTAAGATTATTTTATCAGATTCATTGAACTCCTTTCTCAAATATGATCGTGGGAGAAGCAAACAATCTGGGGTATGAATTTATAAACGAATAACTAAGCTACACTATCTGTAAATCAGGCTATAGTTAGATTAATGATTACTTAGGATTTATTTGTATGAAGTAAATTCAAATATTCGATAATACATTATACCCTTTTGGAATATTAGCTTTAATCTAATCAGGTGAACCACAACGTAATTCGAAACAACAATAAATTCATGACTCATGCCACGGTTATGACTAATTGGAAATATGAAAAACAAACATTCCATCGATAGCTATACCATGATATATACTATACTATATCATGATTAGTAACAATTAATACTGCAAAATGTGATTAAGCCGCAAATATGGTAATGATACGTGTTTAGTTCTAGCTTTGGTGAAATCAATTTTTATTTTGTTTGCTTAACACAATTGTTAGCGCACACATTGTAAACACGAAAGTTCCTTACCTCTGAGTCAAAACCATAGACATCTATCTAATATAAGGCGTCAAAACAAATACATCTCGAAACTTATACTATCTATTTGTATTTATTGCGTACTTGGGATGACACATTGGACTCATTACGGTTGCGGTTGATAAAACAGACACGCCATTCCTTCGTGGTTGATAATTTTACGTTTGTTTGCATCTACGAACGAAAGACACAATACACAATTGCTACTTACTACTTGCTACTTATTTTGTCGCACGTGTATTAATTTATGCATATATACCATACCTATATAAGTAAGTACTTCTGACTTCGTCCTTTTCTTAAAAATAGATCATTTTACATTTCATTATCATATTACATATTTACACATAAACTTTAATTATAAATGACACCATTTGAAATTCTATCTCTTGTAAAATCGACTACACGTATAGTATCCTGCGTTGATATCCTTATCTTATTGTAAAGCCTTCTTCCCAGGTCATTCGGATTCGGAAGAATTTTTATTAGATAATGATATTTTCACAAAGATTAATATGAGCTCCAGATTGATAAGATTCAAATGTCAATGACAGTTTACAACTCTGGAATTTTTCAATAAATCATTGTGTAAATATCTGTAAATAAATCACTGGGGAAAATATTCTGCGTACATTGTGCTGAAATAAGCATCTCTAATTACAGTTATCGTTTTTTGACCCGTTGTGCTGTTTGTTTGCACAAACACGGGAAATAGAAGTTACTAGAGGGTTAGTGTAAAGAAATATGTATACTAACTAAGCATATATTTCATATCTGCAGATATATGTATTCACCTTATCCGTATCGCTAACCAAAAACGGAAGTTTCTAAGAAAAAAGTCTACCTTCGTAGTATTTACTTGTCTATTACTGAATGGGAAGTCCTTTCCGACACTGTCGACTACACATCATACGATGAGTGTGTATCCTTCACCTCTGTTGACCCTTAAATGAAGATGCATCGTTCTGACTGAGTGAATTTATTTTAGATTTTATTACTCATGTATACAAATAGGTGTATATGTTAGCAAACGATAAGAAAAGCGCGGCTATCACAATTTTATTCTATATTACGTCATTCTGTTGACAGTTTGCATAATACATAGAATGGCGTGTGAATATTCCCCTGACGCTATTTGTTTTCAATGCATATTTATTTTCACCATTCTTTAGACAGCGTTGTTGTAGTTGTTAGTTCAATGAATAATTGTTTAGGCATTTCGTACTAAAGCTGTGTCAGCTATTTTCAAAATAACGAAGAAAACAAGCTGAGGTTCCTGATGTTATGTAGGACTACGCTAGATTTCCATTTACAGCAACCATCAATGAATAAATTTACATTAATAAGTGGTCTTCAGCTGGAAATATGTAAATGAAGACTACAAAGTAAGTGAAGTCATGAAAATATCACATGACTTACCACGTACATATGTTGATGTAATGTTGCTTTCCTAGCCTATCCCAATTGCAATATTTGCAGTTTATGTGCTCATTCAATATTCAATGCACAAAATATCCCTGCTTACAGACAGAGCTTACATGTATGTATATTTATGCTGCAGTACATATATAAAAGAAAGCAGAAGCCCCAACCAGACAAAGACGACATTGTATACACACACAGTTTGTAAGCAAGGGGTTTGTGTGGATAAAAAGAAATAAAGTGTGCGTTTAGGAATGATGCAAGATGTATGCTTGGCTGACCATATCAACAAGTACATACATGTACTTAGGGTGCATATAAAATATCTGAAAACCAGCTAAATCTGGTTAACTCTTGCTTTTGAGAATGTTTTTTTGATGCAGTGTACAATCAACCCCTCTATACAATTAAGATTGGGTCTATCTGGGCTGCGACGTAGTAAAGCCTAAAGTTGCAATCCACATGTTCCATGTCTATCTCTTTTCTGAAATCTTATAAATACAGCAGCAGCAGATTTGAATGAGTCGAACAAGGAAATTCCTTATAACTTGTATGAATTAAGTATAATTCAAACTGATATTAAACACAAATAATAAGAACTGTGTACGTAAATGTGAATCTAAGGCAGCAGACGATGAATTGAATGGTTACTGTTAACCACTATAGTAATAGTAGTAAAGTAATGCGGCTAGTATCTTATCCTTATCTATGTTTGTATGATTCACCATCACACTGCACGAAGCGACAGAAATAGAGACAGGACACAGGAGAAGAGCAGCACAGTGGTAGTAGCACTAGCACTCCATGTGATCAGTTGATTGTACAGCAGCAGGGGCGAAACAACAGGCAAAAAATATTACAGTCAATTTAAGGCCTTGGCATTGTGATAGTTGCTTCATATCATTTGGAGCGTTAGTCAGTCAACAGCAGTTTCAGCAGCTCTTCAGTTCAGAATTAACATTTTTACTCATTACTCGATATTCTGGATCGAGCTTTATAGAGGCAGCAAAGCCAAGGCAACAGCTGATATTTCTCTTTGCCCAAGTTTCAACAGACGTTTCCCCTAGATATATTATTCAAGATTCTTCTGGGAATCTAGCATCTCTTTGTTTAGATTTAGGTGTATACTCTTATTATTAGTATTAATTATTGCGTCTCAAACACATCTCTGAAACAATGAAGTCAATCTTTGCTGTAGTTTTTTTGTCTGTGATACTCTCTGCCTCTGCGATCTCATTATTCGGTTTGGCTCAAGATGAGTGGGAAGAATACAAGGTAAGATAAAAACAATAATTTCTTTTTGGTGCCATGTCCGTCTTTTGTCTTTGTTAATTTACAATATTCAATATTGGTACACCTTTCCCCCTAACAAATTGTCAACGGCGTTTTTAACAAAGAAAAAGATAATCTCATTTCTTCAGTACAATGAACAACGTTTCCTAATGTGAACCATAAGAAAACATTCAAAATCCAAAAATGTCCATACTCTCTTTCTCAGAACAAAATTTAAAAAATGCATACCAATTAAAAATGCTCTGCAGCTTATATGAGGATAAGTTAAGTAAAGGATATAGTATTATTTGTTTTGTGCGAACTCAATCCAAGTTTTCCGCGTTAAATAGAGGTTTTCACAAAATGTTATCACGTTATCAGTTTGTGAATGAATATGCATTAACTATCATTTCTGTTTACCATTTTTGGGTTCATTTCACTATGAATGGATATTGTGTTTTGCATTCTGTTATAAATATGAATGGGTGCTGTGCTAATTTTGGGGTAAAATAATGCGTATATTTATGTACGAATGAACTTCGGCTGCGGTCATAAATCACATTGCATATTACTTACTCGATTTTTTTCTTAATTTTGATATACACACTTAATGTCACTGTGTATATAACAGCAAAACAAACGCTGAAATATTTGTTATTGTGATACTGCTAGTGAGTAGTGAGTGCTACTACGTAGTAAATAATAACATACGTCAGCAAAGTTGAATGTGTAAGTACATTCATAGTTGCCCTTTTGACTTTGATGGTAGTATCATCCCATTCGCAGTTGAATCTTGATAAACTTCAAACTTGTCTCTGATTTCCATTGATCCATAAATCGCAATGTAAAAGTTATTATTCCAGAGTCCTTATTTACTCGTACCGTACCCATGCTCTTGCAAATTGTAACGATTTACTGAATGAGAATGTCGTGCTACAGAAACTATTATGCAAGATAAGAGATTAGCGTGGTATTCTCGTGGACTCCTCTCCTGACGCTTCATACGTATTTATACACAAATTGCGTTCTATGATGATGTGGGAAACTGCACGTACATACTCGAATTTTGCAATATCAAATATGTAGTACAATAACACAATGAGTGAACCCCTGCTGCAATATCATGTAAATGTAACAGTTGCTGCTTTTATTTAGTTTTTAGGAAGGTTTATTGTCATTTCTACATTTCAAACGATGAATTCAGAATTCTGTTAGCACTTTACGTGTGTAGCTATCTTATGAAAATGTTTTAATGGTGGAAATTCTTACCTATGAAAGTAAAATAATTTTTATGACATTACAGTCATTTCATGGAAAGAAGTATGAAAATGAAGTCGAGGATCGCTTCCGGATGAAGATTTATTTGGAAAACCGTCACCGTATTGCAAAACATAACACAAGGGAAGCTGGATTTTCTTTGGGTAAAATTAAATTACAGATAGTAAAATTAGTATTAAAATTAAACGATAGTTCCAGTTCTAGGTCATTTATGGTTATACTTCAAAAATAGTATGAAATTGTAGTCACCTCAGTCCCAAACGGTGTATAGGAGCCTAAAAGTAGAATTGATTTAAGGGATAAACGTTTCCAATGTAAGGTGGTTCATAAAGTACACAATGCAAAAATAACCGATTTCAGATCCCCCGCAAAAAATTGGAGGAGCCTAATGCTAAAGTATTCCCTCAATGTAAAATGTTCCCGTGACACAACTGTCAGATTCCATGATTAGGCCCTAAGGTAGCAATATGACCATTACATTAACCCACATACAATACCGACTCAATAATATTTAGAACATTTAAAAAAATCGTATGTGGTCAAAAAGTTTATTTATTCGTTTTGTCATTAGTGAGGAAGAGGAATATATTTAATTATTTGCTTTCGCACGCATTTAATATATAACGTGTAAATAACATGTAAATAATTATATAGTACTGTGTCTTTTGGCAATTACAAGTAAAATGTAACAGTCGTCATTAAATAAATGATTTTCCCTCTTAATACTATGTATAGCCATGAACAAATATGGTGATATGCTTCTGCACGAATTCACCTCTCGTGTGAACGGATACCGCAGCGATCTTCGCAATGCAAGCCTTCACCTTCTGCAAGCTGGTACTTTCGTGACTCCTGAAAATGTACAAATTCCAACGGAAATTGACTGGAGAACAAAAGGAGCTGTAACACCAGTGAAAGATCAGGGACAGTGTGGTAGCTGTTGGTCATTTTCCGCTGTAAGATCACAACTTATACAAAAACAGTACTTTAAAATAAAATAACGTTCTTTGTGTTGGACAAATCAAAAATATGTTATATTATTGTGCATTATAGACTGGTTCTTTGGAAGGACAGCACTTCCGTAAAACTCACAAACTCGTCTCTCTTAGCGAACAGAATCTTGTGGATTGTTCTGGAAAATACGGTAACGAAGGGTGCAACGGAGGTTTGATGGACAATGCATTTCAATACATTAAGGAAAACGGGGGAATCGATACCGAAAAGACCTACCCGTACGAGGGTGAGGACGATACATGCAGATATAAAAAAATTAACAAGGGAGCGGATGACAAAGGTATGTACAGTAATGGATTATATGTGAGCGTTAAAAAGAGTATTATGAAGACATACTTGGTTTATTTAATTCATTATTATAGTTAAGTGTAGTGATGTTGTCACTGGGGGCTGGCAATAATTGGTGACATTGCTCTTTGTAATTCTAATAAAACAAAAAATTTCAACATTGCAGGCTACATTGATATTCCTACCGGAGACGAGGAAAAATTGAAGGAAGCTATCGCCACTGTTGGACCTGTACGTAAAATTATTTTGTTGAGTAAATTTTGACAAATCTAAAATTGCGATCCGATAATATTAAATTATTCTCTTTAGATTTCAATTGCGATTGACGCTTCGCATGAGTCCTTCCAATTTTATTCCAAGGGTGTTTACGTTGAGAAGAAATGCAGTTCAACGGAACTCGACCACGGTGTTCTACTTGTTGGGTAAATAAGAAATATTTAAAAAATAATCTCATTAAATAATAACGACGCATTATATCGTAATTGTATTTATTTTCGAAATCTTGTAGATACGGAACTGAAGAAGGAAAAGACTATTGGCTCGTAAAGAATTCCTGGGGGACAACTTGGGGAGATGGTGGTTATATTAAAATGGCTAGAAATCAGAAGAACCAATGTGGTGTTGCCACGCAAGCCAGTTACCCTATCGTTTAAAACTTTTTTCATTTACGTATCACGAGAAAGCGCAAAGTCAAAATTTTGATGTTTTAAACTTGCGGATTCCTTAAATTTTTGTATCTCTAATTTGAAATTTCGTACTAAAATTAAATTTTCTCAACAGGTCGAAATTACATGAAAATTGATTTTGTTAAAAATAGTAGCTTGTTTGGAGTTTTTGTGTGACTTTCTATGAATTTATGAATGCCCTCACGTTGACCGTTTACTTAAGATATTTTATATTCGTTTTACATAGGAAAGAATCTACTCTACCGTTGAAATGTTTTCTAATTAATTTTTAAGTTTCTTTCAAGTATTCTTTATGTGCTCACAAATGTACGTGTAATATATCGTAAGACGAGAGAATACTTTAATAATAAATTTATCAGTGTGGTTTTTATACTTAAGAATATCCCTGTATCTCTATAGGTAGTATGAATGCTTATAACTATACTAAGTACGAAAGAATGAATAAAATTATCTAAATCGAATGCTGTATGTGATTGCCTACTTTTTTGATCAATCCATTTATCATTAAAATCAGCACTGGAAAATTGATATTGAACATGAAGTTGGTTTAGTGCTATTACCTACTATTGCTACTAACTCGCATAAAACGTACTCTACATTCTAAAATTAGAGTGTTTACTCACAATACAATACAATCAGTAGTTTTGGCTCTTCCTATTATGTACTACTTACTACACATATGGGCATATGCGCCCATTATTAGTATCAGTAGGGATATGTACATAACCCGATCAATTAACTATGCGTAAATTCAAGGACCATAATTTCTCATGTTGAAAATGTTTTTTTTAAAAACTCGTTTGACAATTTCTCACGCTTGCATAAATTACGTGGGAAATTGGCACGATTGTTCAGTATGGAGTTTAAATACCTCTACAAGTAGGTACTAAATTATCCAGTTTGTTGCACTTTTTTAGTATCTGTCTACAGTGTCGAGGTGATGGCTTAAGGTGGAACACTTACTAAAAGTCAAAACAAAGACGAACACAAAGTAAACGTTACAAGGTTTACTACTACTGTTTTCTATCTGACACATGAACAAGAAAAGCCAAATGCTATTTTCGAGTTTAGTATTAGTTAGTTTCACAATCTCCTAGAACAATTATTGGTGCAACAACAATGAGAATCTCTGTGGTGTTTCAAATATTCTCCTTTGCTGTCGCTGTGGAAGTCGGTAACTGCTAGATTAATTCCAATTTGAAATGTGTAACTTGTGTAACAAGTTTTATGGTAGATATAATTTGCGATTTGACAATTTTTTAAAACTTTAATTGATTTAGCAACATCTTATGAGTTTTGGAACGATCTAAGAGGTACCCCTAAAAATTGTAAAAACAGTTCTTCCATTGTATGTATAACAAAATTTTATGGTGAGAATAGTGGCTTTTATTATATTTACTCAATTTAAGTAACGTGGGATGCAATACCGGAAGAGTCTTTCCTCAGAATGCCAAGAAACACTGTTGATGCGGCTGCAGAAGGATGGACTCTAACCAGCAAATCTTGTACCAACAACGAAACGTTCTACGGATTTCAATGGATCGATTTAAGGTTGGCAAAAAATCCAATGCGAAATTTATTTTAAAATTTCGAAAAGGTATAAAAGTAATACTAGTTAATTTTTGAATAACTAAACACGATGTTTATTTGTAATGCCGTAAATTGTGTATACACTGATTGTGAGAGAGGTTACTCATTTTACCTTTTAATTTAGTGATGATTCCGTGGCATTGCTTTTTGATAGAAATGGATTTATTGCTGGTATGCAAGTCATGGTAAGTATCGGTATTAATTTGTGGGTTTGGGAATCGTTAAATCACTGCTGCTACAAATGATTGAAGTTGAATACAGTACGCTATAATATTCAGGTCCCTCACAAAGAAATCATCAATGACGATTTCTACTACCCATATTACAAAATTCCAATGTATCAAAATTTCACAATGTTTGGACAATCCTACTTCGTTGTCACCATTTACTTTATTTTTCCAGGTGCAATTGCCCACATTTCATTTTAGAATTTGAAGCACAGCATAAACAGAAGTGTAAACTGTACAAAAGTGATATATTTCTTGTAGATCTAATATGCCAGAACAGAGCTGGTGGTGCTGGCAAGAATAACATTGGAACATTTAGCCAAGTCCATTTCCAGAATGGAATTTCTCCAAAATATTTGCTCCACGCTCCAAAACAGCGGGCAAATGCTTTTGCGCGAGGGTGGATGTTAAATAGTTGCATTCCTGGAATGGGTATTTAAAAAAGGATATTAAAAAATTGAAACATCAGGTATGAAATTGAAAAATCTGAAATTATTTGATAGGTTGGCATAATTTCTTCAAAGTTGATAGATGGAACAATTGTGAAGAGATACATCCATCTTGTTTATTGTACAATGACTACGATGAAATGCACGGATTTTGTATTCTGATTCCGGGTAAAGCTAAATCAAGGCGCTTTGAGCATCCTACAAATAAAATGCTGTCTGTATGTTATTTTTAAAATACAAATTCGTATTATCGAAGTACTAATAATTTCATAGAGTATGTATAGATGTATAATTTTGTAAATTATTGACAGGCCATGCTGGGACCTGGTAAGACTCCTCAGTGTATTTTGGATCTTAACAAGCAAATTGGCATTACAGCATTGCACATTTATTTAACAAACAGCCCTTGGCTTGAAGGTGGAAAATGTTAAGACCATTTGTCGCAACTCAATTCGTGCACTGTTATTTAATTCAAACCATATGAAATATACGGGTCCAATGCCAAAGTATATATACATATCATGCTTTACGTGAATTGTTTCTAATATGTTAGTGCTGATACTATGCACTGTCTATCTGTTAATACTAAATTTGTGGTTTAGTTGACTTTTATTAAGCATTAATAATTATAATTTTACCTGTTTGTCTTTAACGCTAATTACAACTACAAATTCATCGAAAGTGAACAATTTAGATTGCAACCTTTTCCTTATTTGCGTACAAGGAAAACAATAGAGTTTTGTAACATTACTGCTTATATTTCTGAATAGTGTTTGAGTGAACATTAAATAAATCTTTGTCATGAACAATTATTGTTATAAACGTATTAATTTCTTTGGGTATTGTTGAATAAATATTGAAATGGACCGAATAAAATCAATTCGACACCAGCCCTGCTGTGGATACTTTCTTCAGGTACACATAAATTAGAATTAATATTGTCAGCTAATTCCAAGCGCGGGCAGTAGTATAAGCATCATTATATTAAAATTGCATTATGTACGTTTAATCTTTTTAACATATTTTGTAGGGAGGAGCAAGGGCCATTTCACTAATTGACTTTGTAATTTTTCGTTATCTTTTTATTCTGTACAAAATTATCTTATAATGTAAACTCATAACTGTAACTGTGCACCTAAATGCAAGTAATATTATTTTGTGTTGTAAATTTTGCTTGTAATGAAATTGTGAGTTTAATTTTACACAGGGAGTGGCCTTGTTTTCCATGATTCTCATCAGCTCAGAAATTGCTATAAAATTTGGGTCCTGGTTAGCAGACTGGGACGCTAATCTTATTTTGTACTTTGGTGAGCTCGGATAATGCAATTTCACAAAATAGAAACTGTAGAAGCAAAAAAATAATTTTCATTTCTTTTTAGTTAGAGGTGCATTTTGGCTTTCGTATTTTGTCATCAAGGTGACCATAATTCTCCTATCCGTATTTCTCTTTAGATCATCAAAAATGGTTAGTGATGAATTAAGTACCGTCTAAATATTTGTGCTCATGAACGTAAAACAAGTTATTTAGAACTTACACGGTATTCTATCCGTGTACTTTTGTTCACAATAGCGCGATGACCGTCGATGCAAACTGTGGATTATCTTCTCGTCAATTACAAACCTCCTCCTTCTAGTTACGGCAATAATACATTACGCCATTTTCACACTATCAAATATCGTAATTGGATTTCTTGTTGTTTACGTTGGCTACAAACTGTATTGTATACGAGTCATCGTGGCGTTCATCAAGGAAATTCGATCGTATGGAGGTTTACAGAAATGTTTATAAATAATTAGGGATAATATATAGTTTACCTTTTGTATCAGTGTTAGTAGAAGTTATTTTATATAAAAAATGATCTCGAATTTTTAAGATTTAATTAAAATTAAAGCTATTATGTTAAATAATTAATGGTAAAATAGGTTTTAACGCTGCGCTTTGTGGTCTTACCGATGCTGAGGTTGAAGAATTTGAACAAGGAAATCCTCCCGAGCCAGGAACTTCTAAAGATGAATTAGAATGCATTCAATTGCAAGCTTTTAACAGGGACTTTGAAATTTCAATGGAGAATCTTGATATTGGTAAGAAGAAGAATGGTTTCCGATTTAGATGAGTCACGATTCATTTAACGATGAGTAGGATGAGTAGCATTTAAACAAAGCTAAATAAAGAAAACACAGAAAAATGCATAACATGAAATCATTAATCAGTCAATAAATAATTATGTATTTCCTTTCCAATAATAAAAAATAATTTTGACGTGTTGTGTACAGACACAGCAATTCCTTTGGGGAGTGGTGCATTTGGAACAGTATACAGAGCAAAGTTATTAACAGAGAACCCTCCTCTCATTGTTGCACTGAAGACTGTCAATCCAAATGCTGACAGCAATTACTTTAAAACACTGCTGGGAGAACTAAAAATTATGACATCGCTGAGTCGGCATGAGAATGTGGTCAATTTGATAGGAGCATGCACCTCCAACATCAAACAGAGTAAATGAGAGTTTATATTTACTTTAAAAGTTATTAGTTGTAGGGGAGAGTCGTGGCGGTTGGCGAACTTTTTGTTT
>JABASC010004404.1:0-11954 GCA_019776185.1 Plutomurus gul | reverse complement strand
AAGCTTGCATCCAAATCGGATTCGATCCCTCGACGCTGTGAACATTTGTATTTGGCACATTGCCCGATCGTGGGATGATTGTTGAGTTCGAGCCTAGAAGGGAGAATAAAAAAGAAATCAATGTTACCCGTACATTTAGAGAAGCAGGACAATTGTCATTCCGTTGTGAACAGGGTTTTGTAAATCACACTTTTTTGAGATAAAATCCCATCACAGTGGGATTAAATACTGTGATTAAATGGGATTAATTGATAGTGCCTCACATTAATCACATCAAGCGTCTCTGTGATCGAAGGTTTCAAAACATTTGATCACAGTAATTAATCCCACTGTGATAATCACGCTCGAAACCCTGCACACATGTGTTTTATATGTAACGTAAATAGCATATGTAGGAAATACTTGTGCATGCAATTTCCTGTAGATAAGAAAAAGCATGACAATCAATTTATTTATTCAAGTATTGCAGCCATCAGCAAGGAAGTAGACTAGAGCAGTCAGCAGCCATTAACCAATGGACCAGAGAACATCACTGCAAACAACGACTGCAAATAAATGTACTAGCAGAGTAAGTTTGTGCTTAGTCTGTGTGACGAATAACAAGGAGCCCTGCTGATGCTTTTCTGAAGTCATGGTTTAAACATTGTTCCAAACAATAATTCCAGTGTATAGTCAATGCGACTTTATATTTTCTATTTGATCAAGTCGCTTTCTGTGCAAGCAGTGTTCCTTATTTACCACACAGGCTCTATTTTTACCACACACCTGGTAAAAATGGTTACAAAAGTGGATCAACATTATTTTCGAGGAAAGTGCTTACACAACTCTCTTCAACGCTCGAAATTAAAACGGTAGCATCAGCGTCATTATGAAATAAATTTGTCATGTCTACATCATTCATCACGAATTTCGAACGTTATTCTAATAATTTTCGAAACTTTTTTAATACATGTACATAAAGTGTTGTGGAATGAATAACATTAACCTAAATTAATGTTCCTGATTTACTGAACTTAAGAAAAATAATGTTTTCCCATTTTACCACCCTTTTTTACCAGGTGGTAAAAACACCGTGCAGTTTTATCTTGCACTTGCATAAACATCCAGAGAAGAAAGTGGCGTTGGAAAAAGAAAAGGTAGAGAAAGTACAGAATTAATTCATTGTTCTTTTCTTACCGTATGCATTGGCTGTGGCAGCCTTTAATTGACGAATATATTTGGCGCGCTGAGCAAAACAAAGGGAAATGACGACGAGAAGAACTAGAGCGAGGAAAAGCGCTGTTCCAGAAGCGTACACAAGAAAGAGATTTCTGGTATCTTCATGGCCTTTGGCAGCTAATGTATAAGTCGATGCCTGAGTATCGAGAACATTAAAATCTTTAAACAGATGGTCCAACTCCTCAATATTCAAGTCAATCAATTTCAGCACTTGATCCACTTCAAAGACCGCGTTCTGCTCTGGATGAACGAGATGGACGTAGAAATCCGTTTTCGTCTTGTCAACAGAACCGTCACGGTTTTCGTGATACTTGAAATTTTCGTCCACATTGACAATGACACCGGTGACATTTGACAGCGTCCTAGTGAATACATCGACTTGTTGCCTTACCTCCAGTGGATTCATTCTCACGACAATTTTCACTTTTTGATCTTCTCGTAAGAGGTAAATGAAGGCTTTGGCTCTGTCATTCAAACCGTAAGTGTCATTCACTCCAAGATTCAAAATGAAATGACCTTTCATGTCAGGCTGCGGGTCAAATGCAAGAGAAATGGCTCCGGTACTCGGGTCGATATTAAAAAGTGGATTATCATTGTTGATCAAATGACTCAATCCTTCAGACAGCGACATTGTAATCGGATGGATAATGTAATATTTTAGTTTAGAGTTCGGTCCAGCACTGTCTGCGTCTGTGGCGGTGACACGCATGAAATTTTCCCCATAATCAGTGGAAGTTGAAACGCCTCCGGTGAACACTTTCCTTGTAAATCTCGGTCTGTGTAAATAGAAACTCATTTAGATTAAAACAAGTTACATTAAATATTAATTTAAACATAGTAACAAGTAGATGCCTCCATTTCCTCAAGTGAAAGGTCACTTACGGGTTATCATTGACATCATTCACAATTACGTGAACGTTGAGCAAGCTTTGTTTGTCCACCACTCCAGTTTTCCCTTCAAGAAGGCAATTTTCTGTGGCCATTACGGTGAGAGTGTGATTTGTTTGTTTTTCCCTGTCTAGTCTGACTTTGGTGGTGAGGACGTGGTCGATTGGATCCACTGCAAACAATTCACTGGAATTTCGATTATCCGGCAGAATAAAGTAACACACTTGAATCGCCTTGCTTTCCTCCTCGTCCTCATCATCATCACGATCGATAGTTGAAGGCAATAAAATGATCTCTTTGCCAGGGCTTATGTTTTCTATTTTTAGCACGCCAAGAGGTTCGTCCGGACATGAAAAAAGAAAATAATATAAATCGTGAGCTGTTTTGCTACTTATTCCAGATTCCAGTACAGCAGAAGTCTCCGTTGCTCTGAAGTGTAAATAACTTTTATTACAATGCAACACACAGAAACTCTCTCTGTACACATTCTCCATTATGTATATAAGTAGAACGCTGCCGCTGCCGCCGTCCTGACTGACTCTGTTTCTTGTGCAGTTCATTCTAGTCCATTCTCGGACAACGACACACAAACACAAACAAATAAATCTCACTATGTGATCTGTATACATACATTCATTCGTCTGCTTCCAACATATATGTATATAAATGGGGGGAAAAGGATTTAAAACGGCGACAATGGATGCCAGATTCCAGCGGTCACTCACCCGTTAGGTTCGTTGTGAACTGGGACTGAACAAAGACTGGACGGTGGTCGTCAACATTCTTCACGAGTACAGTCAAGTCCAATTCCGAGGATAATGGAGTAGGGATGCCAAGATCGTAAGCTTCCACTCGAATCTATAAAAAGGCAATACAAACAGAAGCAGAAAATTGAAAGAAGCATTTTGGTAATCTTTTCTCGAATTCCATTTCCGCCTAATTTATTTCTCCCAGCTCCACAGACATGCTGCTATGCATTAAACTGCAGATACATTTACATACGTGATAAATTTTCTGCTTCTCTCTGTCCAAAAGTTTGGCGAGAGACACAACTCCCGTTGTTCCATTGATATAGAATGTATCGGAATGCCCTGAGAGATCTTCGCGAAATTTGTAGCGAACCACCCCATTCTGGCCGATATCCGAATCTGCAAATGTCATTTCATATCATAATACTAGGAAAATATATAACAGACTGACAACATAACAAAACTTTCACATTCCACTTGAACGAAATAGCACAGATAACAAATTAACTTGTCCTTGACATAGTACAGTGCTCTAGAGCAAACTCCAGTCAACTGAAATTATTTGCCTGAGCGTTTTCTGTCAATTTTTCATGCAAGAGCAGAATAAATATTTGTATTCAATTCAATTCCTATTTTACCTATTGCTCTGACTTGTAAGATGGACGAGCTGACGGTTGTATTCTGCACATGAAGCAAATAAATACAAAGTTCAGATTAGGAACAGAGAAAATAAAATTCAATATCTGCTATACATTACGTAGGCATCACTGCCTTGCATTTATTATTATGTAGATTATACAGAAGCAGATGTTACATCAACGAAATGGTTGGGCTTACCTCAGGAACTTTTATCGTGAAGTTCTGAGCAGGATTAATAAATCTGGGTCTGTAGAATAGAAAATGAATTTCATTATTTAGAACAGATTGGGAACAACAAAGAAAGTTAATTAGAAATGCTAGTTTGAGGAATTAATTAGTCAAAGTCAAATTCACTTGTTGTCGTTATAGTCTGTGATGCAAATGTTGAAGGACTTTGTGACTTTATTGGGGGAAGGTCCCTGGTCCTGAAGAAGAATTCTCAGCGTGTAATTCCCATAGAAGCCTTTCAGAGGGCGGGCAGGCAGAACTTTTGCAATATTCTTCCCTTGGTCCAGTTTGAAAAGGTTCAGCTCATTACCGGCAATGATTTTGAAGGAGACCCAGCCATTTGGAGTGTCATTGTCGTCTAAATCCTTTCCACGGATCGTCATAATGACATCTTCATGGAATTCCGTAACTGAAGAGCAGGCAGAAGGGTCTCGAGATTCGTCCTCCAGAAATTCCGGTGACATATCGTTTGTATCTGACACGATCACCTTAATGTTTACCATAAATCCATTTTAGAAGCCAACTTTGTTGAATTTAAAATGATGAAGACAGCTTCAACCAGGGTTTCATAAATCACACTTTTCAGTTAAAATCCCATCACAGTGGGATTAAATGTGATGGGATTAATTGGTACTCCCAATCCTTTACAACATGCAGATCACATTAATCACACCAATCGTCTCTTTGATCAAATGTTTAAAAACATTTGACCACAGTAATTAATCCCACTGTGATAATCACAGCCGAAACCCTGTTTTCAACATGATGACATGGATTCAATGGAAGTAGATTTTTTTGTAGCAGAAAGAGCAGTTTATGTGTACTGACTGACCTGAATCTGTTTGAAAGCATTTCGACTTTCACCAGTGGCATAGCCATAGCGAAAATTATCCCATGCTTGTACTACGAGGGCATAGCTGGCTTGCTCTTCTCTATCTAAAGGCTCAGCGACGCGAATCAAGCCGGAGTCTGGATCAATCACGAATTTTCCCAAAGAAGACTTCCTGTCCAAGAGGTAAGTGATTTTACCGTAAGCTAATGCATCCGCATCGGACGCTTGCACTTTAGCAACAACAGTTCCTACTGGGGCATCTTCTTTCACAGTGATATTAGAGACAGCGTCGGTGAACACAGGCTGTAAAAAATTGAAAGGCTTCATAAATTTCTACAACTAGTAAACAAGTATCATTCTCTCTTAGGTCTTTCTGAGTAATAAATAGAATGGCAAGGCTATTCCTGGTCTGCACAAAATGTGAACACTAATTTGTCTGCATTCGCAAAACTTGTACATGTGAACTTGCCAGGAACTCATTACTTACACTGCAAGCAAATACTAATTTAACAGTTCCAATTTATAAATGAAAAATGGCAGGAAAACTTTCACTTTTTGTTGCCACCTACCTATACAGGGTTTAAAGTGGGAATTTACAAGGGGAAAATTGTGGGAATTGACAGATTGTGCAAAAATTGACCCACATATCACGGGATACGTCCATTTCCCCACTATTTCCCATTGGGAAATAGGAAAAACTTTAAACCCTGTTTACCATGACTTGTAGATTGCAAATAATATTTTACGTACATTATTATCATTTTCATCCAGAACTCGAACCGTTACTTCTACTTTTGAGTGCCTTTTTTGGGGCACGGTTCCACTATCTTCAGCAACAACGGTGAAATTGATCCAATTCCTAGCTTCTCGATCAATTTTAGCAGAAACTTCAATTATACCCGTCTCCGGATCAATTGTCAACGGAAACGTCGTTAGATCCTTATCTTCTTTTGTCGGCAGCAAGGAATACTTGATTGAACGTTCCAGATCTGCATCAGACGCCGAGATTGTCAACACCACAGTGCCGTCTTTAGAATTCTCAGGTATCGAGCCAAAATACGCTTGTCGCGAAAATATCGGGCTACGGCAAAAAAAAACAAAGCAACGGAATTACAAACTCAGTTATCATATCACAGCTGTCAAGCGGTTAAGCCACATCAACAGTTTTTTTCAAAATATATTACGACTGGTAAAGAAAATCGGATTGCTCACTCATTGTCATTTTCATCTTTTATCGTTAAGATAGCAGTAGCGTAGGCAAGCTGTCGTCCGTTCTCCGCCGCAATATCTTCTACGATCACACCCAGACGAACTGTTTCCATTAATTCCCTGTCGAGATTTCCAGTGACAGTGAGAATGCCTTGTACAGCATCCATTTCGAACAGAGCTGACAGGTCAATTTCTTTCAGAATTCTCCCGTTTTCATTTCTCGCCTCCGACTTGTTGAAATCGATGCCATACCGGAGAACACTTTTGCTATCTGGGTCATCAGCACGAAAACGCGTAATGTAATGTCCCCGTGGAGAATTCTCCATCACATTCGCATGGTAAATGCCCACATTCTTATCGCCCTCCACATCGTTGAAGATGAAACGTGGAACTATTTGCAACAAAACAAACAAAAAATTCAACTTACTTTCCACACAGAATTTATTGCCAAAACTTCTACACTTTGAATATTTTTCCATCAAATTTCTACAAAAAAGAAAGTAAAACTCACGTTTATTGTTAACATCGATTAATGTGATATTCACGAGACAGGCCACTTCGCTTCTCTGACCGCCACCATCCAACGCTACTATTTCCAGCACGTGTGTAGATTTCTGGTTATAATCCAACACGGCTCCTGGTGCTAATCTCACGTTGCCCGACTCTGCGTCTATCAAGAATTTATCTTGGGCTCCTCTCTCGATCCGATAGAATACTTTGTTAAACGGCGATGATCCATCACCGTCCGTCGAATTCACTTGGACCAAATTTGTCCCTCCGGGGGTGTCTTCTCGAATTAATTTCTGATACATTGACTTGGTGAACACGGGCTACGTTTACAAAAGGCAAATGCATTATGTAGAATGCCATTCATTATTCACCAGACACATAAAGCAACCGTAAGCATCCATTTTTAATCCAAAGGATAAAAGGAAATTTTGAAAATGATTACATGTGAGTAATTTCCGTTTAGGGACTTACTTTATTATCATTAGTGTCCGTGACGAAGACGGACAAGAAGCTAAATGAGAATTGTGCTGGATTCCCTGCATCAGTGGCTTTCAGAGTCATATTCAATCTCTTGGTGTTCCCATTCACTTTCCCTTTAGTTAAGGGCAATACTTCAAAGTCAATTGGATTGAGTACTTTGACCCTTCCTGACAGTTCGTCCACTTCCAACCATCCGCCCTCATTCCCAGCAACGATCGAGTAGTGAACTTCACTGTTCGGTGTACCTGATCGGATTTCAAAGTTGAATTACCAGTTAAACTACGTTTCGTTATCACAAGTAGCTAGGTATTTATTATACACTGTTAGCGTATTATTCATTAGGTGCAGTTACTGCCTGAAACTCTATAAGCTCCCTTCTATTTATCTGTAACGTCCCAATTTTCCATTTGAAGAGCCTCTCATCAATTCTTATTGGCTACAAGCAATGAGTACGAGGATTATTCGCTATCTCTTATACATTGAAGGAGGAATCTTCTATATAGCTCATCCAGAGAGACATTTCATTCTCTGAGTTTACTTTCACTGTACTCAAGTACGTGACACACAATAGATAACTTTCTCTTTTCCTCCCAGAACTGCCAGATAGGGACTGTTTGAAGTAGTTCTTCTCAGAGGAAACTTACACACGATATCAAATTCTATTTATATGCCAGTAACAAAGTAATATTGACTTAAGAAGAGTCGAGGACTTGACAGTACCTTTCATGTCGTTATCTCGAGCCTGTATTCGCAGTGGAGAGACAAATTCCTTCTCGTTCTCGAACAGACGAGCCTCGTAACGCGATTGGAAGAACAAAGGTCTACGTCAACACAAAGAGAAACAAAGTCAGTTGTGTTTGTGCTGTAAACGATGGAAACGTAATCCTCTTGATCAATGCAGAATGTATTCTTCCAAAAATATACTTAATACTTAAGTATTTATGTAATCTCAGTTATATAAGAAACTATTTGTTATCCACTATTTATTGAAGTTTTGTAAAGGACAACTTACTTTTCGTCATTCTGGTCCAAAAGATTCAAAATTAATTGAACAGAATTCCTACATCACAAAAAATCCATGGATTACACATCTTGACTTTAAATGAATGGTAAATCTCACTTTATGTAAGCTAATAAGGTATTTGTGTAATAAATAAACTTTCTAATAATGTAACTTGATACAATGTGTTGATGTTAGTAAATAAGTGTCTCATTTTTTTACTGCGAATTTCAATACAAAGGGTAAGTTTAACAATTTGTGCGATACATTGCAATTTTGGTTTGCCCCAAAGTGTGTCAGGTTTTTTTCCCCACGATTCTGCGCTGTAATCATGTTTTTGTGCTAAATGCGTACCTGTTTCCCCTTATTCCTCCATTGTCCTGACATTCTATCGTGAGGTAATACACGGAACTCAGCTCTCGATCTAGTAAGCTTTTCTCCACTTTCTTTGTCATGATTACTCCCGTCATAGGATCTAAATTCAACCTGTTAGACAGATACCCCAAAACTATAGTTTCCGTTTAATGTTAATTTAGTATCTAATTTAAAGTTACTGCAGTCTCAATTAAAAAACTTAGTATCACATAAACATGTCCCATAAATTCCTTTAATTTCTTTAAGCTAGAGAGATCTACATTAATTTCAAATTATAAATTTTACTCGTTAGCGATTGATCCAGTTATTGATGTGTATCGAATGCCTTCCGTGCCAAACATTCCCGTATCTTTATCCGTTGCTCTTATTTGTCCAAGAATTGATCCGGGTGGGGAATTTTCGTCTAAAAAAACGTTATAAACATCTTTCTCGAACTCCGGAGCTGCAATATAAAAATTCCTTTCAAATTCTGAAGAATTTCTCAAAGTAATTAACCACACTAATTAACGAGCTTAGAGTTCTTACTGTTATCGTTTGTATCTCTTATTAGCACTGTGACAGGAACCTTTGAGCGCTTGTCCCCCGACATTGATTCAGCCACCAAACTAAAATTAATTACTGTAACAAAAATTTTAATGAGTCTCTCGTGCAATTAAGTTTAATCAGCACGTGCTGATTAAAAAAAACAGAAAGCGACTTACCTTTGAGTCTTTCATAATCAAGTCTTGCAGGATTTTTAACACGAATAAGAAAGGAAACTTGATTGATTCCTTGAGAAGGTGTTACTTCAAAGACGCCACCATCTCCTTCAGTTGTCAAGCGGAATGTACCGTTAAGTCCCTTAGAATTGTAAATCATTAATCAGCGTTAATTAATTAATGAGAATGTATTTCCTAGAAATCATAAATACCAAATCATGGTCGTGACATTCAGGAACTGAATCTCCCAGGAACGTAACCGGTACATCTGTGGGACTGTTCTCAACGATTTCAGCAAGATATGCAGAACTTTTGAAAGTAGGCTTCTCATCATCAACATCCAACACTATTAACGTTATTTCTGTGGTAGCCGAAGGTCTGGGGGTCACTTTTCCGTTTTGTTCCGTGGCCTACTCTCCATATGAGCCACAAAGTACAAAGGGAAAAAGAAAAAGAACGAAACAAATCAAAACAAAGAAAACACAATTGCATTACTTTGTTGCTGATTTCCTGCTGTTGTGGTTTTCACTAATTCCTTTACTCAATACAGAATTTCCATTCTGGTTTAGTTTAGAGTGAAATTGCTGGCCACATGAATTCTCATTAATTGTAATAATTGAAGGTTCTCCCTTTGAGCTACATTTATGATGCATACATCCCTCTCGGTTCGAAATCGAATCATGCAGAATTGCACATCAAATTAATTTTGAGTGCAGTCTTAAATAAAAAATTATGTTTTCCCACTGACCGCAATTTGAAGAATATACGAGCCTCCGCGAGCGCTTTCGCGGTCAAGTTGCATCTTGGTGAACACGATGCCTGTTTGCGAATCAACTCCGAACACATCTTGGTCATTCATTCAGCAAACTGTAACTTATCGGATTGTTAATTCCTCTGTCACCGTCAATGGCTTTCACTGTTATCACCACAAATGTCAAATTGTTAAAATTAACTGGTACCGTATGCTGTAATCATCATTCATAATCAGGGTTTCGGGTGTGATTATCACAGTGGGATTAATTACTGTGATCAAATTTTTTTACAGAGACGCTTGGTGTGATTAATGTGATACATATGGTTTAAGGGTTAGGGACTACCAATTAATCCCTCACATTTAATCATAAATCACAGTATTTAATCCCACTGTGATGGGATTTTAGCTGGAATATTGTGATTTACGAAACCCTGGTCAGAATTGATAAGTTTATGAAGAATTTCCTCGAAAGTACCTTGGACGACGAATGCTGCCACTGGAATATCCTCTCGCAAACGCGTCACAGGAGGCGCAGATACGAATTCTAACAGAAATCAAGAAACGAGTTAGTTTGTCGGAGAAAAAATTCAAATACTCTCAATTAATCACTTTTATATGCATATTTATACAGTGCACTGCGATTCATTAAACAAAACATAAATCATGTGTACCCGGTCCGACGTCAGCAACATCTTGTACTTCTATCAGAATGGCAGCGGTGGCTGTGTTTATCTGAAATAGAATTTTATACTCGTTCACTATTTTCATGACAGATTGTTCGCTTATGCACATCAAACTTTAATACGTGTTTCGTGCAATTGCACAGAATTTTTTAAAATCTGTCATATATTTACGCGGACATTTTAAATACTTAAGTTTTTACGATGTGTGATAATGTGAGTAACCTGAGCTTCCGTTTCCGCTCTGTCCATTGCCAAGACTCTAACTTGGTGTAGGAACTTTGTTTCGTAGTCGAGCGATTTCATAAGTTTTAGGACTCCTTGGCCATTCACACGACTGAGGCTGAAAAGATCTTCATCTCCCGGCTCAGTTAGCAATTTGTACACAACCTGGTAAACCCAGTCTCCCATTTAATCTCTAAAACTTGTTATTTTTTCTAAAGATCTTTGCTTCTGAAACTTACTTGACCGTATGGCCCTTCGTCTTGATCGTCCGCTTCCAATTGTGTCAAAATTTGTGGAACGGCTCCATTCTCTGGGACTTTAATCGTCGTTTGGTATGGCTTAAATATCGGTGCGTTATCATTAGTATCTTCAACTAAGATTAACAAAGATTGGCTCACGGGCTCTGAAAGTTTACCTGTGGCACGAAATACTACAAAAATGCACGAGTTATTTTTACCACTTTCATTTATGACTGTGATACAGTGAAAAGTGTGACAATTTAATTAATGTATGCAGTACCGTCTGTAAGAGTCACTATGATCATGTACTCGTCTTCGACCTGTAAGAAAGCAGAAAAATTCAAGTCTGTAATTTCCATCTCACACCCACCATCCATCATCTTAATTGCATCACATTTTCACATCTCCATCGTACACACAAGGTGTTCATGAGAGAAAGAGAGACGTGACGTGCCCTGTCACTTTCTTGGCCTGACAAACGGCATGCGACTTTAAATCACATTAAAGAAAGAACAGCACGCCATTTCTATTTTCATGTTAGAACTGTGAAACACAGAAATAACATAAGTATAGGTTAATATGACGCTTAAAACCACTTCGCTCACTTTTGGGGTCATCTGAATGCGTTTCCCGCACTCAGAGGAATCGAGATTATTTGAATTTATTTTTAATTTGAAATGTGACTTGTGATTGTCATAAAACAATTTTTCATCGCATTAATAATAATTTATCATTAATTAAAAACTAATTGTTTTGACTGGCAAATGAGTTTCCGAGAGAAAAACATTTAAATATTTCGGCGGGAACAATGCTGATTTGTCGGAAACTCATTTGCCAGTCATAAGAATTAATTTTTGGATCATATGCCCCAGATAATAATAATTCTGGTGTGTGGGTGAAATTTTTGAACGATTGGTGGAAAATTAGAAGCTACAGGAGGAATCTTGTTTAAGCATTAATTTGTATACTACACAATGCCCAGAAGACGACCCCCTTAAGTATTACATTAGTTGTTGTATGAAGTCAAGGTAGCTCTGTGGTTTCAGGTAACCCAAACGGAGCTTATTGATTCAAATTTAGGCACAACACAATCATTTCTTAGTAATTTTTCCAACACAAATTGAAAAAAGAGCCATAAGTATGTATTTAGTTTGATAAGAATAAAAAGGGGAAAATTTATTCCAAAAACATGCAAAAAATACAGCGACTGCAGGGAATCAAGCATTTATA